>VDFB02283331.1:0-109753 GCA_007258455.2 Sequoia sempervirens
TTTTGGTTCTATGTATTTGGGGAATGATGATTGTTTTGAGCTCTTTAATACAACCATTGCAACATTGAACATACTAACCCCAAAACCATAGATCCTTATGTGTTTGGTGTGTTCCTTTTTGGGGGAAACCCCTCTTTCTTTTGTTCCTTTTCTTTCACATGACATAGCCTTACTCAGAAACATATGACTTGGCATAGAGGTTTTCCAAGTTGGCTCTCATGTCTTGTTCTTTTTTATTTTCCATTTGCTACTTTAAATAAATTTCTCATAGAATGTTTGGTGTGTAGCAATTCCTTTAAAGTTGCGGCATACATTGGCATTATCCATTTGCATTTTTTCTTTCTAGTTCTTAGTGTAGCCTTGTTACTTTATACGATTCATTTGTCTCTTTGTGGATGACATTAGGTATAGTGTCCTTCATGAGTGTGATCTCTTTTAGCATATTACATTCCTCTTAGTGGCCTAATGCGATGCACTGCATCCCCTAAGTTGTGAATTTATTTTATTCTTTGATTGGTCCTCTCTTGGAGACATTAGACATAATGTTCCCTAAGTTATAGACCTCACATGAACTAAACAAGACACATTTTAACATATCTTGCATGTTTCATTTTGCATTTACATGGCCACCTTGTTCAATATCATGGTATTTCCTATATTGATTTGATTCCTTTACAAACCAAGTGCACAACATATTTAGTGAAACTCTTTCATCTATGAGTAGAACTACTATAACTTGATTTGAGGAAATGAGCTTTGGACCTTCCCTAAGCATTTGCAATATAAGGTTATTCTTGTATTATTTTCTCCCAATTTTTTCCTTTAGTGCTCTAAGCCTTCAAAAAAAAATTATTCTCAATATTGAGACACATCATACATGTTATAATTTTTTTATGACTCTTGCAATAGATGCTTTTGAAAATTTTGAAATCAAATCTCAAAAGTTGATCTAAAAGCGTTTAATTTTGGGCCTCATTTCTTATTGAAAACCCAATCAAATATACTCCCTATCTGTTTCATTGTTGCATACCTTAATTCCTATCAAATAACTTGGGAACTCATTTATGATTTACCAAAGTCACCATGAGATCTATGAACAACATCGTAATTTGAGATATTGTGGTTATCATCCTTGCTCTTTATATTCGCCAAAAGATCAGCAGTTCAAGTTGAGTAACTAAATCTTGAATCGTATATATTATACTGAGAAATACTTCAAAATCTTCAATATCATCGTGAAGTAATTACAAGAAGTTGGGTCCACATTTAGGGGAAGTGTCATTTTTTAGCTTTAAAATAGTTACCCATTTTATAGTGGGTACTCAATCCAAAAAGTTTGAAACTCAGAATACATATTTGTTCATTTGGATTTAGGCTTCAAAAAGGCATGGTAATCTAACTCTTAGCCTTTGACTTGCAAGAACAAGGTCATGGAAATATCAAGAGAAAATACTAACTTTGGCAATATGATTGACGAGGTTTTCTTTAGAATTATTTTATTAAATTAAAATTCATTATCTAGATGACAATGTCTAGTTTTCAACTATGTAATTTTTTAATGATTGAATTATTTTTCTATTTTTTAATTAATCTATGAGGAAATTGGTCCATAAACTTGAAATGTTAGGTTTTCATATGTTCTTAATAAATTTTAATTTGTTAATTTTCTTGTAAAAAATTATATGGAATCAACATATAAATAATTCTTTACATAATGAAAAAGAAAAATTCAAAAAATGATAATTTTAGGTCAAGTTATTGTGTCCATACACAAGGGTTTAAAAAACTAGCAATTAGGGCCAATAAAAATTAATAAATAAAAAATATTTAGAAAAAAATATTAAAAAATATCCTCATCAATATTCATTATAATACACATATTTCCCTAAAAGGAATTATAAAAATAATTTTATATAGGGGTGGTATGGTTTCTATACATGATCTATAGAGGGATCTAGACTAGGCTACTTGATATTTAAATGCTTAACTTTACAATGCTTTTACAATGATTATTTCAAGTCAATTAAATCAAAATTAACTTAAGGAAATAATAGAATGAAAGTAATAACAAGGTGATTTAACAGAAAGGAAGGAAATGAGAGAGAAAGAGAGAGAAGAGAAGTGCAAACAACATTTGATAGCGAGTTCGTCACGAAAGTGACTTCGTCTCGGAGTCCACTCAATAGAGGGCCGATCCGGTCTCAAAATCAATTACGAAGCACCTACAATCATTCTCAAACGCCGAAGCGCTTATAGCGGTGCTCGGCGTGCAGAATGGATTCTCTACCAAAGACCTCTCTTTTCGATTATCTCCACCGACTTCAAGACTTACCGTCACTGAGAAAAAAAACTTGGATCTCCTCTCTCACCTTACACCCCTTTTTATACAAAGAATTTTCTCAAATTGGCCTTTAACCAATTGATTTACAAAATATTTTCCAAATCTCCCAATTTAACATTTAGATTTTAATAATCTCCCTTATCTCTTCATAATATCTTCAAATCTTCCCTTATTTACATAAAAATCATTAAAAATAACCCCCAATATCTATAAAATAAATTTAAGCCCCTTAATTTTCAACTCCCGGGCTTATTCTGTTTGGGAAGGGTTTTGGTTAATCCTTAAAAAGGATTCTTGTTTGTTTTTTTTTAATTTAAGGAGTTTGTTTATAATTTTTAGGCATTCGGTTTTAAAACATCTACTGCAAATAAAACCGACGCCTATAATATTTCAAACACTATCGTTGGCTTACCGGTGGCCATGCGTTTTGCTAGCCGGCCGGTTCGGGGTTCAAAACCCACCGGCTGGCTTTTTAATAGCAATATGCCCATTTTAAAATAACAAAACAAAACGACCACCCAATATAACTAAGGCTCGCGGAAATGGTGTAATGGCAAGGCGCTAAATTCGGAGGTGATGAGTTGGGGGTTCGAATCCCTCAACAACCTTTTAACAAACAAACAACTTTTTCAACCCACACCGACGATGGAGGAGCCACGCATGGCCACGTGTCACGCCAGGAGGGTGCCACGTGGCGGGTTCTCATTAACTGACGATGCTGACTGTCCGCTGACTAAGCTGACGATGTGTCCGCCACTGGGAGCCGACGTGTCTGATGACATGGCCTGCTGACTAGATGATGACGTGGCATCGCATTTCGGTGATGACTTTATGCAATGGCGTGTCACGCCCAGCCTGGGATGATGGCGTGGCATCTTTGACTAGACCTGCTGACTGTGCGTACGGACTGCCACGTGTCACTCTATGATTGGTCCGTACAAATGCCACATGTCACACTCTGATTTTTCCATATCAGATTCCGTACCACGTGCTGACTTCAGCTGTACGGATGATGACGTCATCACTGTACCTTCAGTCCACAAGTCAAACCTAAAACTTTGACCAGCTGTATCTTGAGCCTCCGATGTCGGATTTTGACAAAACGAATTGCGTTGGAAAGCTTACGATGAGCTCTTCGCGATGACGCCGACTTCAAATATTTTTAACGACGCCATTTTTTTCGCCTTCTAGACGCCCCTGATTCCAGTTTGACCCAAGGTTTGACTGGCCATAACTTGCACAAACGGACTCCTTTCCGCTCCGTTCGAGTTGCGTTGGAACCAGGACACTGAGCTCTTTCTGATGAGATTGTAGATTCGGAGAAAAATGAGAGACACTTCAATTTTCACTGAAAAATGTCCACCGATCAATACATGTGTATGTACTTATGGTTCTAAAAATGTGATTTTTAAAAAGTGGTTTTAATAAATTCCTTTTAAAAATTATTTCGTGTCATCTAGGTATTAGAATAAATTACTTATGTGAAAAAGAGACTCAAAATACTAAATTCCATATTACTGAACAATTTAAGATTCAATGTGTAATTGCTTCAATTTTTTTGTCCAACTATGACAAATTCTAAAATTCGGGATAGACAATTCAACTTTTTGAACATTATGTGGACCCAACTTCTTACACCTACCCCACTCCTTTAACCATGTTCATTCATCATTATATAATTTCTTAGTCCATTTTTTTACATGCTTTGATGGATTTCTTAATACTATATCATTGGTTATCGCTACTTCTCATTAATTCTTCAACCCTTGTTCATTATTTATAACCATCAAATAAATTTTTCACCATTATATTTCCACATCCTTATGTGGTTTGATAAATGAATTCATCCCTTTTTGGAGTTTCCCATTTGATATAGGTATGGTACAATACCTACAAAGTATGTGAGAAACAATTTATATATGTTGTTCATATTTTCTTGAAAGCTTTTGAAACTTATAGTTTTATATAAATTGTGAGATTCAATCCTTTGAGACTACATGTCTTGTCTATGTTGCAATAATCAAGTAAATCACACGTTATGAAAGATCCATTTTGTGTATTCACTACAATCATGGTATTCAAGAGATCATATTTCTTGAGGTACTCTATAAAATATTTGTCTTGTCTTTGTTTCCATTTTTTTTTTCAAAGAAGCATAAGGTTCCAAAACTCTCTTCGAGCCCCGCTACTAATTTCACAACCACCATAAAGTGTCAAAAACTTGATTTATCTTTTCCACATTCTCTTTTTGAATAATTTATCATATTTTTTATGCTACTAAAATAATTTAGGATGCTGGTGGAGGTTTCATAACCTCCCCAAACATCCAATGAAAACTTTTTTCACTTCTATTTTTCTCTTTTATGAGGCTGTCAATATTTTATGTAGTTGTGACAGCCTCGTCAAGTTCCAACAAGGTTGTCACATCCTTGTTGAGTTTTGAAAATTCTTCCAAAGCAATTAAAATTTCAACACTTAATTCATTACTTGAAGCCAAAAAAAATAATTAGGAACTTTCTAAAAAATTAAGCTTTAAAACCTCATAGCTAACACCTTGAGTGAAAAACTAGAAATTTTCATATATTTCTACTAGAAGCACATATTTTCATGAAATTTTAACCAAATGATGTGTGATCCTTGAAAAGAACAACCCATAAATTGTTTTTTCTTTGAATGCCCAAAATTTAATTTTTGACATTTTGCATAACCTGCTCCATGAAAAATTAAAACTTTAAAATCCCTGCAATGGAAAAGATTTGTGTCAATAAAATTGGCCATTTTGGATAAAATGAAATTGGGATCATCCATGCAAAGGATTATATACCAAATAGCATGGATTTTGAGATTTAATTATGTTGTGATTTGGAAGGTTAAACTACTCAAACTATGTTAGGACTTGCAATGGGGTATGAAAAACTTAAGAATGTTCGAATATGGTTGAATTTAAAAGGGAGGCCAAAACATCCATGGGAATAATGCCACATAATATATCATCACAGTAGTTCCCAATAATGAACTTTACTAAATATTTATCATTGACTAAAGCTCTATGGTCCTTCTACAACCATGCAATTATATATGGGTGTGGATGCTTCATCCTTTCCAAGTGTAACTTCCTAACCATTTCTTATGAAACTATATTATTCATAGTTCCACTATCAATACTCATATCACAACACTTACCTCCTATTTACACCTTGTTCAAAATAAAATATTCCTCCAAACTTTTTTTTTTCTTCATTCATCAAGGCTCTCCTATTTGTAAGAGTTTATCCTGTCTATACATATTTAGAATGCTCAAATTTAGCTTCTTTGTGAAGCTTGTGCATTACCTTTAGTTCTTCTATTTTTCCTTCCTTGATATTGTAGACACTCATATTCTTGATTTACTTCTCCAAATTTGACATAGGTTCCTTGAAATCCCCCTCTTCCAATTCCTCATCAAATTCTTCATCTTCCTCTTTGTCCATGTTTTATTTTCATGAGGTGAGTAGGAATTATCTCCCTTCTAGTTTTGAATTGTGCTAGCTTCGTCATTGTTCATTTTATCTTCATTTTTGTATCCATGAGGTCTTCCATCATTCATTCCACAAAAATCACTTCCTCTTTTATTTATTATAAATATTTTATTTAACTTCTCCTCAACCTTTAAATAAAATAATTGATATGCATCTTCAATCTTAGGCCTAGTATTACCAAACTCATCTCCTCTTGGATACTTGGCTTCAATCCATCAATATAATGATCTTCCTATCTTTTTTGGCCTCTAAATACCATATTCTAATGATGATTATATGAAAATCCTCCATATATTCTTTGACTATTTTAGTTTCCTACTTCAAGTATTACAATTCTCTCAACAAATCTAACTCATAATCAATAGGAATGAATTTCTTCTTCAACCTATCCACCATTTTATCTCATATTGTGGTCCTTCCTTTTCCTCTTCTATTTATTTCTAATTGTACTTCCTTCCACTAGATATTAGCATCACCTTTCAACTTGGTCTTTACAATCTTGACCCTCTCAAGATCTTGGACCTCCTCATACTTAAAGTACTCCTCCATATCATTGACCAATTGATCAAATCTTCTGGATTAAGATTTCTAGAAAATGTAATAACTTCAATCTTTGGCCTTTTCACAATCTTGGAGAGAGCCTTCAACAACCTAACTTGCTCAAAATCTTCTATTGAATCTTGTTATTCTTCAAAAAATGCTTCTTCTTTAGCTTCATCTTCACTTTCATCTCTTCTTCTTGGCTCAAATCATCTACATAACACCTCTTAAAGTGCTTGAAATTGTATTTTTAGGGATCTAAAATCCTTTTCTAGTACAACAATATTTCTTCCACCACCATAGTTTCTTCGTGGAGGAATTCTAATTAATTTTCTCTCAAACCCACAACCACAAGTCTTGGTGAGAATTTTCTCACATTCGGGAATATATTTGCACACTTAGGAACTTCGAATTTGATACCACTTGATGAAGGGTACTCCCCCTCTAATACTCATATTGAAAAACAACAAAAAATCTTCATAGAATTGTAAGAAAAATACAAACAACTTCTTATTTCTTCAACAAAATCTATTAAAAATATAAATTTACATCAAGCAAAGGTACATGACCTCTTTCTATAGCAACATGGGCTGCACAAAATTCAGTAAATCAATCCTATATTTTAGGAGATGGCAACAATGGTTCCCCACATCATCTACACTTGCATCAAAATTGAAACTTTACCCAAAAATTTCTCCAAGTCCTAAATAATCCTCTTAACATAGCTCTAGTAGAATAATATCAATTCTAGCACACCCTAAGAAGTGTAACTCCTTATATTCTCTTGGAATATGCTCAAAACATTTCTCAAATGACTTTTTGTGCCTTCCAACATAATTTGATTTTGTAACTCCCAACTGCCAAAAATAGGTCACCTTTTGGGAGTCATAACTTTTGATCTAGGTACCTATTTGATCCCATTAATTTTTAAATGGCAATGCTTAAAATTATCAATAACTCACCAAATATATAACTAGATTTTGGCCAACTTTTGGGCTAGGAAAAGGTTGTTAGCGTCTTCAAACCTCAATTTTAACATTTTTTCTAAGATTTAAAAAGCTAACAATTAATATATTCAAATATAGATGTCTAGTCCTACTCAAAACTCAACCACAATGCAAAATTTATCATTTATGAGCATTTGGAAAATTTCTAGTCAACACGCACTTATATGTAAATTTGCTAAAAATAGAAAATAATTATTTTTGGCCCTTATTCAGCAAACTAAAATATAAATCAAAATAAAACATTTTTGTTTGTCACAAGATTTGTCTTACAACTTGGGCATTCTTACATCAATATCGATCTAATTTTCCAAGGAATGTTCCTTTATTTCATGATTTGTAAACTATCCCCTTCACCTTTATATATGAAAATTGGTGAATTTGTAGAGGTACTTAGCTATGAATCTATAGGGGTTATTAAAATCTTAAAAAATATAATTCAATTTTTATAGTTTACTTTTGAGTTTTATTTTAGTTTCATTATCCTTACCAATCATCAACTTTAAAGAATTTAAAATTATATCAAGAGAGTCCTTCTCTTCTACGGCCTTTTTTGTCTTCCTATATTAACTTCAGTTACCTAGTAATCCTAGAGATACATTTCTCTAAAATTATTATAAACAATGTGAGTTTCTATTTCAACAATCCTTTATCTAGTTTGGTTCATGTAAATTTTTGAGAGAATATTAGTGTTCTTTTAGAGCCTCTCTTTATTTTGACACTTCTAGACAAGGGAACCCAATCTTGGCAGCCTACAAATTCTACTCCTACTTTATGTGCCAAGTTCTCCTCTATATCTTGTACTCAACTCTACTTTGTTTTTTTGTTTTTTTGTTTTGTAAATTTTGTATTCTATCATACTTAGTCAATTTGATAACTTGTTAACCTAGTCCCACTCATTCTTCAATCAACCCTCATAATTACAACAAAGGAATAGAGTCCCATCAAATGGCTTGGCTCTTCCTTGAGGATAGTAGACAAGCCTTTGAGTCTTTGGTGACTCATTTTCTAAATGTGAAGGCTCAATCTAGGTTAATTTTTTAATTATTCTAGGATCTATTTCCCTTGTTAAATGAAGTAATTTACATTTACAATTATTGGTATAAATAAATTCCACATCATAATTGAGGCGAGCCTTAATGTAATATAAATTTCCCAAAAATAAATAGGAACCAACCCTTAACATGAAAAATGTAGACCCATGCCGTATTGGCATGGTGTGATGGTTTATAGGTGGCATTGTTGTTCTTGTCACCAAGATTTAAACCCCATTGGGGTGGTATTGTTGAATGGTTGTATCGTTCATAGCTTCGGTCAAAAGTGTTTACCCCTTGAATAAAAAGGAAAATGTAGACCCATATATAGATCTACAACTAGGCAATGTGGTTATGAAAGATAAGAAATGGCTACTCTATATTTGCATAGACCACCCACGTATTCAATATCATCACATTCAATACTTATGCACCAAAATCATCCTCTCAAGTATTTGAGGACATATATATATAGGTGTAAAAAATTAATCCTCATTTGATTCATCACCATTTTTTCCAATAAAAACCTCAAGATCCATGTATATATGGTAGAAAAGTCCCCATGAAATTCACTAAAAAATATTTTAAGAAATGACACAAATGTTTAAGTTGTACACTCTTCAACTATTGTAATAAATCAAGGCATGGAAGCTACACCATTTTTCCTTTAAGTCTATGTCTTTATACATAAACAATGATTTTTTGGCACCTTTAGATTTGATCTAGTGGTCTTAGGGTCACTCAACTCAATAATGACATAATCTATGGTTTTCCTTACCACTTGTACAAATTTTTGACAAATCTATGTTTAAATGGTGAATAGTGTTTAAAATCAATAAGAGAAATCCTTTTTAGGTAGCCACTACATCAAATTGAATCACAAATGACCTTCTAAATGTGTAATGAGATGGGTGAAACTATATACAAGAAAATGCACAAGTGTTAGACCGTCAAGAATTAAGAGTCAAGAATACCTCACAACTCATACCAATCAAGAAGTTAGAGTATCCAAGGATGATGGCGATGAGAAACTCATGTAGATGGAGGGACACTTGAAAAATTGTCCTCGTGGGATAAGAGAGTTGAAATTTCAAGGATCAATGTTCAAAGATGAATCATACCTAGTTAAAAGCAAGCCCATAAATCTAGATTTGATAAAAAAATATAAGGTTATTTATTAAGTGTTAAGGTTTTATATATAAATAAGAATGAGTACCAAGGTAAAGGGATCAACAAAATTCTTCATCCAAGAAACTGTATGAACCAAATTGGTGAGGTTTATGATTCATGCTTGATAGAAAAATGTATCTAGATAGAGGGAAGGGCACAACTCCAACTTCAATAAAGTATTTGGTAAAAAATATTGAACGATGAGTCAAGAATTGAGAAAGGTTCATACAAAGTACTCGATTAAGGAATTTTCTGAACCTCCATTCTAAAAGACTTAGAAATGACTAGTCAAGAACTACAATGAAAGGGTACCTAGGTAAAGGAGACTTTGATAGTTTGGAAGGGAATAAATGAAATGCATGATTGAATAAGGAAGTTTGAAAGAATAGCACAAATAAAGGACATAATTATTCAATGCAAACTTTCAAGGATCAAATAATAGGGAAAGCATAAATCTAAAACTCCAACTTGACAATGGATTAAGGAAACTAGTCAAGACTTTATATTCAATGAACTTTAAGGAAATGATAATCTTGTAAGAGTGTGTTGGAAACTCCAAAATTGAAAGGAAGTTAATACAATGGACCAACACATGAAAGGTATGCAAGCAAGGGGAAAATTGAAAGTCCAACAACCATACTTAAATTTGCAATGCTAGTGACCATATTGTTGAGGTCAAGTGGAAAGCTATGTCAAGAGAGTGAAGTCCAACAACCCAATAAGGACAAAGAGGAAGTCGAAGATAGATGGGATGACATATTGGGATGGACAACTCCAAAGTCTATAACTTTGATAACTTTTAAAAAAATAAGGAAATAAGCTTATTAAATTATATATATATTATTTTAACTTATTAAAATAAATTTGATTTTTACTTGATATAATATATTTATTTTTATATAAATGTTATATAAAATTTATGCTATTATTAATTAGATTTGTTGTATATTGATTTGATTCTAATCTTAATTTGATATGATAATTAAGATATTTGATAGATTAAAGATAAAATAATCTTATATTATCTCAAATATTTATAGATATATTAAATACTTATAGATTGTAATATAATATTAAAATATATCTAATTATTTATATGTTTAAATTATTAAATATTTTGTAAATTTAATATTATTAAATGAATTAAATATAATAATTATAAAAATTATAATTTTAAATATGATTAATATTTTTAAATAAGCTTCTACATTATGCGGGGATTTGACTTTCTTTTTCTTTTTCTCTTAGGCGGGGATGTTTTTTATTATTGATGGACATGGCTTTTTCTAATTCATGTTGAATCCAATTTCGTCACTTGCATTTTTTTCTTTAGTATTCAAGCATCCTCTTTTGAGATAGAAGCTTCTATATTATGTGGGGATTTGATTTTCTTTGAACTCACATGTCCTCTCAAGGGGGCATACACAACCCTCCTCATGATTCTTCTTTCACTAGGGCATATTTCAGAATTAAATTTCTTTGACACAATGCGATGAACTACATTATGTCAAAGAGGGGCAAAATGTAGACACTGAAAAATGTCCTAAGCCTACAAGTGTCATTTTTCTTCATCCTCGTCCTTCGATAATTGAATAATTTTAGTTATTCAATTATGTTTGATCATATTCCTCTATTAATTAAATAATTTTTAATAATTATTTAATTAATTCACTTTCTAATCTTTATTCTACCTTGATTGATTAAATAAACTAATTGTGTCACTAATTTCTCCCTCTTCTTCAATAGTTAAATAAATTATTATTTATTTAATTATTTTGTCACCTTTCATCTATAGTTAAATAATTACCATTAATTATTTATCTATGCATGGTCCTTTAATTCTTCTATAGTTAAATAATTATTAAAATTATTTGACTATCCCATGCCACCTCCCCTATTAAATAATTAATCTAAATTAATTATTTAAGGTCTAATTTTCATCTCCACATTTAATTAAATTGATAAATTTAATTAAATGCTCCTCTTTTCATTTTCTCCAAATAAATAATTTGAATAATTATTTATTTGCCACTTGTCATTTTCCTCCATTTTGAATAAATAATTTAAAATAAATTATTTTATGCACCTTCACTTGGTCAAAGATGCTCTGTCATAATCCCTTGTCATAACATTCATTTATGTCATAGCCTGCATGTCTTGCATGTCTATCATAGCTGTCAGGTGTCATAGCCGTCGGCGTCATAGCTTTTCCATGCATGGTATATTTTTGGTGCATCAATTCTGGACCGTTGATCTTGGCATCTTTTCTGAGACTTAATCTCAACCATCCATTTCGTAACATCCCTCTCATGCATTCCCATCCATTGATCTTGGAATATTTCTAGAAGATTAATCTCAACGTCCATTCGAATGGTTGTCTATAAACAACCTTCCTTCTCCATTTTCAGCTTAACAGCTATTCTTCTCCAACTTTCTTGCTACTATTTGCAGGTTTTGCACAAGTATTTCAACAAATCTGAGGGAAAAGTTGCATAACAAGAAGAAGGAGAGCAAGAGAAGGAATCAACTACAATATAGGGAGTGCTTTATTTTGTTTGATATTCTCTTGTATTCTCTTGTTGATGTGGTTTAATAGTTTAGAAGTGTTGGCTGTCACTTTATCAATGCTATTTTATTTCTAACCCCATCTCACAAAAATAAAAAGAATTATCAAAGGAAAATAATATCACTAGGTAAGATTTTCTCATCAGTCTCTGCGAATTTCATAAAATGCCACCAAAGAAGCGTGAAGTAGGAATTAAAAAGGATGAGGCCAAAACTAGTAAACCATCATTGCAATGCCCGTTGCTTTCCTGGTTTCTTGGTTCAATAGACAAGGGACCTAAGAAAGTTTTTAGAGACTTAACTCAAGGTTGTAAGGACCCCATTATACCTCAGTTGGGTTGGAACCTCTATTGGTAATTCTATCAGAAAAGGAATGACAAGTTTCCAGCATCAAACCCATGGACCCTAGATTTGGCTAAGTTAATTGTCCCAAATATTTTTGTTGATATTGAGCCAATCAAAGCCCTTGCCAATAGTTACCATGCCCCAACCAAAACTGTTAGGCATCCAAATGGTGGGTTCTTAATTAATGTTACAAGAGATTCCATTATAAAATGTTTTAACCTGAATAAACAAGTTGTAACATAGGTGAATTTAGTGAAACTGGAGCAAGAGTATAAAAGATTGAGAAGAACGTATAGAAGTGATGAGCTTCCCCTACACATGAAGAGGGGTGATGAAAATAGAAAACTCTCCATCCCTTCCTCTAGAATGGAACATTTCCAAGCCTCAAAATTTTAGGTTTATTTCAATAATACCTATCATGCATTGTGGAAAGTCTTGGGGATAGATGCAGAGGAGCATATAACAATAGGGTTGATGAGAATGGCTATGATAATTCAACATTCTGCGTTGAATGTAGAGTTTTATTTTGCATCTATAATTGAGGAAAAAATACATGAAGGATTGCTACAAGTTAAGGAGGCCAAGGCTCCCATTTCCTTTAGGAAATATTATCTGTTGTGTCATTTAATCCTATATCAAAATGAAATGAAGTGTACTAAAAGAATGAAATTGTGTACACAAGAGAATGGAGTAAGGCTACCTACGCAAAATTGGTGTTACATATGTGATAGAAGATGTACAGAATGTGATTTTGTTGTGTTTGGAGATTATTTTTTTGTTAGACTAATAGCTTCCCTTGGTTACCCAACACCAAGATTACCCAAATCATTGATGAAAGTAATGAGGCCTATACAATATAAGCTAGACCAAGGATGTACTCATAATTATGTCGATTGCTTCTTTATGCCACAACACACCACTATCAAGGTATAAAAATGCAACCGAGCACCACATATCTTGCCCATGTTTGTACCTACAATGGTATGTTTTCTAGAATTCATGTGGCTGATGCTTTGGATGGAACATGATTTGATGAGGAATCAGAGGAAAGGAACATTTTTTCCCGATTTAACTATAATTGAAGAGTTGGCCATTGGGTCTAATATGTTGGAAGAATTACATAGGTTCATGAGGGTTAATTATCCACTCAAATCAAGAAAGGAGAGAGTGTGTGGCCTAGAGGGTCATATCAAAATGATCAAAAGAACCTTATTGACAAAGAGGGCCATATCACATGAATTTGACCTTGAGGAGGATGTTATAAGAAATATGGTGTATTTTGCTAATGTAATGTAGACTAGAAAAAGGTGGATAACAATTATGAAGTGGGAAAATAAAAAGAAGGAGAAGGATAGAAGTTTCAAAGAGTTTTTTTACTGATGAACCTAACCTCTTGAAAAGGATGTAGATGATCCTTGATAAATTTGATGAGTTATAAAAAAAATGGCCTAAGATGAGGGGTTGATTCCACTTCCCACACTTCACCAACCATCACATGAGGCATCCACATCACAGACACCACCCCCATCACCTACAAATCCATCCCCTCCATCTCCCACTCATGAACCACAAGCTAAAAAATAGAAGATTGAGCCATTGGTTGAATATGACTTAATTGATGAAGAAGAAGAAGAAGCAGTCATAACTCTAACTAAAATGAAGGAGGTGGTAGAACAACAGAGAATTCAAAAGACTTGTGATTACAAGATCAAGCTTTCAGAGGAGGGAACTGATGAGATTCAAGAAGATAAGAGGGTAGTAGCCTCTCTAAGGTTTATGGAAGATGATAGTTTTATCCATACCAATGAATTTAAGTATTTTTGGATTAAAATGAAGATGAAACAATTTGATGATAGATTGAAAATCAATCTTAGAGGAGCTAAGGAATCAAAAGAAGTTGAGATGTAGGCTCAAATGTTTGCAGAGTTAAATGTTGATAGCATTAATGTCACCCCCAGGAGGTAAGAGAAATGGTATTAAAAAGTGACATGCTAATTATACCAAGGATGGAGCTATCTAAAGTGTTTCTTCTATATCAAATCAGAGCACAAGATGACCCAATGTTGGTAGCAGAATTTGATTTAGAAGAGGTTGTCTTAGGAACAAGGTATAATCCTACTACCCAAGCACTCGCTCTATGGAAAAAATAGAAAAAAATGAGGAAGCCTCGACTCTTGGATGTAGTATAGGAATTGAGGGGGTCATCTATGGTAAGAACAATGAAAGACACAACTCACATAGAGGCTGCAACTATGACCATGTATTCTGCAATGTTCACTAAGGATGTGGTAGAAAATATGGTAAAGAATATTAATGAGTATAAGAAGAGATTAAAATTATCAAATGATGAGGTGAAAAAATTGTTTATTGAAAATGTAAAGTTAAAAAAGTCGTTACAGTAGGCCACCACAATGTGAGGAGATGAATTGATTGTATATCACCCACCTATCTAGGCAGAGGAGATACAACAAATGAGAGAAGAAATTGATAAGCTGAAGAAGCATAACATGGAAGATGCCAAGCATCATATCACAAAGACTCTAAAAGGATATTAGAGTATAGAGTTGACATACTAAAGGGGAAGATAAATGGAGTACATGAAAACTTTAACAATCTAATTAAAGCTTTGGAACTAACAAATACTAACTCCCCCATCCTTGAAGAGCTTCAAAAGAGATGGCAACCTGCCTTCCACATACTGATTACTTTATGCAAGGCCACACATAGGAATTTAGAGGCCACATCAAGGCTCAAACCTACACATGAAATGGTGAAAGAAGTGATTCATGAGTATAAATATTTGATTGATATAAGGAAGAAATAGGAAAGTAGGAGTGCATTTGATTCTATCAAATACCTCATCAGGCCATCAATCATCAAAAATGACAATCAGTTGAAAGGTATAGATGAATGGAGAGAATATTTTGATCAAATGATTCCTAAGTTCTTGACACATGTACATGGTAATGGGGAGATCAATCTCAATAGATTGCACACTTTGATTGATGGGATCATCATGCTAGACAATCGATATAAAAATTTTGTGGGGGATGTCATAAATCTCCTGGATAATAGATGGACGAGTCATCTTGAAAACTTCATAGCTACATAGGAATTCAAATTTCCAAGTGATTTGACAATTAATAAGTGGCAGGAAAAATATTTAGGCTTTGTTGAAGATTGATTCTATACATCATGAAGAAGTAGTATCATACATTAAAAGCTTTGAATAGGCCTTAGATGACCACAGGCTTTTACTCGAAAGACTAACAGATTGATACATATGTTATGATTAGTTTTTTTTAGTTATGTTTAATTTCAAAATTATGTTTTGTTATCAAAAGACGTGTCCTTTGGTCTGAAGCTTGTTTCCTCTCGTATTTATAAGAGAGACCAAGACCAAAGAAAGGCATCAAATATAGGAGAAATAAATAGGTGAATAGGGATATATAGATAATATAATGTTGTCATAATCCTTACATTTCAATTGACCATGTTGCAAGAACAATTTTGAAGAAGTTAATGAAAGATCTCTGATTTTTTGGTGTCATATTGGTATCAATTGTTTGATGAATTAATTGAAAAATATTATCAAGTTGTCTACAAGGTTGATATTTCCTTATTATTTAAATTGGTGTATCAAGGATATTTTCAATTTATCAAGGAACATTTGTTTTTCTTGTGTGGTTCAATAAACTGACTCCTTCAAGTAAGGATTAAATTCTTTTAATTAATTATAGTAATCATGAAAAGGTCATTTGGATCAATAAGAAGAACTTGGTAATTGCACCAGTGCATGTTTCTCCAAGTTATAAACCAATATTAGTGTGTCAAATAGTTACAGTTACTGACAAGCACAAGCCACTCATCTTAGACTTTCATTTGACTCCATATACCCAACAAGGCACTGGTCTCATACATTTCATCATTTAGTTTTATCAATTTTTTTTTTCAAAACCTCACATCTATTAATTGAACATATTCATATATTTTACCTTGATATTGCTTATACAATTTACACCAAATTAGGTTTGCATTTCTCCATTTCCAATTTCTGTTGTGGATAGGTTGGTTAAGTAGGAAACACATAATTTAAGTCTGCCTCATTTTCATAAGTGCACCCGCCTATGTCTGGCAGAGTCTGAAGAGAAGAAGGCTTAACTATACCATTTGGCCTTGTTCGTTAGCTTGAAATGTACCAAGAGCCTGGAAACCTCTTGTTGTTTTTCAAAAAGTTATTTTAGGAGTTAATGGATTGGCGAATCTACTAGGGAGCCAAACCTGAATGTAGACCTTCATCATAGAGTGAAAACCTTACATAAGACTCTGTTGGGAACAAGAAATTATAAAATTTTCTCACTTCTCTGAAAGTGAGTGGCGACTCTGAAAGAACAAGTGCATTGAGATTGATAAAATAAAGTACATACCAAAAAGAACAAACTTTAGAGTTTAGACCATCACAATAGTTCACAATATGCATGGCAGAAGGTCCCTATATAAAGAAGGTCCTAGTGACAACAATAAATGGACACATAAGAATGATAAAGGTAAGAAGGTGTCTAATGAAATGTCCATGAAAAATAAGGATAAAACATCAAAACCACACTTGAGGAATATAATCACTATGATACATTAACAAATGAGAATAGATCAGTTGGGGAACCTCACACTCTTGAAGAAGAAAAGAATCCTTTCTATCAACCAGGTCCTAAGAAAGAGGAAGAATTCATGGCTAGTTTGGAGGCTAAAAGAGTAAAGAGACAACAAGAATATGATAAAAAAATGGCATTACTTGAAGGGAATCAGAATGAGCCTGCAGATAATGTATCCTCTGAAGAAAATTACGAATATATGACTTAGGAAGAATTAAATGCACAGTTGGAATATGAAAGACAAGAGATGGAAAGAAAGAAAGTAGAATATGAATAAAGGCTCTAAGTGATAAAATAACTCTAGGAATTGAAGCTACAAAGAGCCCAATTTGATGCTCAGATAGCTAACCTCCGTAAATATATACCACCTCACAAGCAAGGTAATATTAATTTAGGACCTTCAAATCCACTAAAAGAAATACAAAATTCATTCGGGAATCAATACAAACCATCAAATGCTCCACCTAAAAATCTATCACAACACCCAAATGCTCAAACACCTCTTGTCCAACAATATATTCCACCACCCACACACAATACAATAATCCATTATACCAATATCACCATCCCGAGAACCCACCTCCTCAACACTACACAACTATGATAAAACAATTTGACTTAGCAGGATTCCAAATCTATCCTTACCCTATGGATAGCAGTTGGAGAGGTCTTGTCCCAAATCTCATAGGAATTAGTGTAGTCACAACTAAGGAACACTTAAGGAATTTTAATGATTTTCTTCAAGATCTAGATATGTAGTATGAAGATGTATAGATGAGCCTATTTATGATGTCACTAACTAAAGAAGCTAGAGATTGGTTTAACAGTTTACCAGCAGCTTCTATTGCTTCCATTCAAGAGTTTTATGATTAGTTCCTTGAACATTATGGGAATCAATGTGCACCAGAGATTTCCTTGCATGAATTGATAAGTATCTAGAAATACCAAAACGAGTCAGTTTAGGACTTCAACCAAAGATTCTCCAAATTGCATAATAACATACCACCTGGGTCTAAATTGGCATACCCTACAACATGAGTATTTATCTAAAATCATTTGACCCAAAGACAAGATATGAACTTAGAAATAGGTGCCCTAGAAATTTAGCTGAAGCTAAAAAAATAGCATTGACTATTGAAAACAATAGAAAGGTTGTGGGGATGACTGGTAAAAGAGATAGTCTCAAGGTTCCCAAAATTTTAACAATCCTTAGAATAGACAAGAGAACACATATAGGAATGAAAAACCAAATCTACATGATATGCCATACAATACAAATTGGAAGGATGGAAAGCCCATATTTGACAAACAAAAGAGTAAGGACACTCCTGATCCCTTAAAGAAGAGAGGAGCATACATGGTTAACAATAATCCTTGGTATTAAATTTGCAATTTGCCACATTCCCCTAATGATTGTGTTGTAGCCCTATCAATACAAGGAGAAGAATCACTGGTAGATAATGAAGAAGATCATACAATATATTTAACCTCTCACACCATCCATCCAGTTGAGTAAGAATATTCATCTTTAGAAGAAGAGGGCTACGAGTATGAAGTTGATAATCAGAGGTAAAATGCCCATATGGCAGAATAACAAGCCTTTTCTAATTATGACAAAAGTGATGTAGAATAAGGAATCCTACTAAAGAGGAGTTAAAAGAATTAACTATTGTTGTAGTTGAGCAAGCAAAAAGTAACTATAGGCTTAGAAATAGAACAATAAACACAAAAGGCGGTGTTCCAAGAGGGATATTTGTGAAAGATAAAGGAGCAACATGGGGAGCACCAAAAAGGACACAAAAAAAAGAGAAAAGGAGGAAAACAAAGGAGATCTATTGGAGCAAAAGAAGAACACCAAGATAGAAAATACATCTTTCGACTTCACACAGGCCTGGTCTTAGTAAAAATGTCTATTCCATTATAAGAAATGATGAAGATAAAAGAGTATAGGGACAATGCTATTCAATTAATATCTAATGGAAATGATAAAAGCACAAATCCTAAGAACAAGGGGTCCACAAAGGTCACTAATAAGCAGGAAAAGGTAAAGGTTCTTGAGGTGTGTTTAGGTGATGCATTGATAAATCCTCCACAAGTTGATCCATTCTTCACTACATTAATCATAAATAATAAGCTGGTAAGAAATTGTATGATAGACTTTGGTGTTGCAATCAACATCATGCATGTTGGGGTTATGAAATAGCTTGGCATGCAGGTGGACACTATTGGTGGAAAATGTTATGCTATGGATAGAAGACCTATTCCAGTGGTAGGAATTATGAAAGATATAGAGGTGAAGTTGTCTACTTATCCATAAGTAGTATATAATATTGATATAATTGTAATTGATACACCTCCTCATTTCAGAATGCTTTTGTCAAGACAATGTACTGCAACAGTTGGAGGAAATGTACAATTTGACTTGTCCTATGCCACAATACCACTCAATGGTGAAGAGGTCAAGTTATATAGAGAACCAAGGATGAGTCAAATTGTGGATTATGTACCTAAAGAGCAACTAAATTTCTTTTATGATGTGGATTTAGGGAGTTTTAGGATAGAGCCTTCCTAGTCTGAATTAGTGAATACTGACCAAATTGATAAACATGTTTCTAAAGATCAGCATGGTGTATGAAAGATGTATTTTGATGGAGCATGTAGTTAGGAAGGCAGTGGAGTGGGGGTAGTATTTATCTCACTTGAAGGTACTACATTCAAGTAGTCATTTTTGTTGATGTTCGAATGTACAAATAATATAGTAGAGTATGAAGCCCAACTAATTGGTTTAAATATGGTTGTCAAATACAAGATCAAACTACTAACTATTCTTGGAGACTCTAAGTTGCTCATTTCACAAGTCAGGTCAAGATATGCTACAAAAAACAAAAGGTTAAAACAATATAGAAATTATGTGTGGGATACAATTGAATTATTTGATGCTTTTTCCATTGATTGGATTGATAGGTCCAAGAACTTGATGGTAGATTTCCTAGCCAATATAGCCCTAAAAAGAAATGATATCACCCTAGTTGGAGTATCTCAAGTTGAATTCAAAACAAGGCTTGCAATCTATGATAATATCTATAGTTGGAAAGTTTTCAATGATGACACTAATCTCATAAGGTTTCTCCATTGCATAGACCAGTATGAAGCTCAAGAGATTGACTTTAATGAATTTGTTGAGGAAGTAGATGGCAAAAAAACTATATTTGGAAAAGAATTTTTGTAGCTTAAGACCAACAAACTTCCCAAAGGACTTGTGTCACTAAAAAGGGTATATGATGGAAATGATTTTTCTCTCATGAAGCAAACATTAGTAAAGAGAGAAGATGTTGAGGAAATCAATTTCGGGACTGAATTAGCACCAAAAAGGGTATATATTGGAAAGAAAATAAGTCCAACAATCATAAGCATGCTAATTGCACTATTAAGAAAGTACAAGCATACTTTTGCATGGTCTTATGAGGATCTTAAAGCATATAGAGAGGATTTATTCCAACATGAGATTCCATTAAAACTAGATGCAAAACCATTTAGGAAAAAGCAAAGACCCATCAACCCAACTTTGGAGCCTAAAATACAAGAGGAGTTGGAAAAACTCAAAGATGGAGGTATTATCAAGCCCATTAGACATTTAACATGGGTCTCAAACTTGGTCCCAGTAAGAAAGAAAAATGGGGATATTAGACTATGCATTGACTTCAAAAATTTAAATGTTGTTTCCATTAAAGATAATTACCCTCTCCTAAATATGGAAGTTGTACTGCACAAAGTAACTAGATGTGAGTTGTTGTTAATGGCGGATGAATTTTTTGGGTATAATCAGGTCAAAGTTAAAGAGTCTCAACAATACAAGACAACTTTTACTACACCATGGGGGACATATGTCTATGTGAGAATGCGATTCGGTCTCACAAATGTAGGAGAAACTTTCCAAAGGGCCATGGATGCGGCATTCATAGATTTAATCAATGCTATAATGGTAGTGTACCAGGATGACCTCACTTCTTATTCCAAAAGGGTAGAAGACTATGTAGAACACTTGGAGAAAATATTCATCAGGGCTTTGGAATATGGTATCAATCTCAATCCTAAGAAATGTCACTTTGTTGTCACAGAGGGTAAGTTGTTGGGGCATATTGTATCAAAAGAGGGAATTATAATAGACCCCGAAAGAGTAGAAGTCATAGACAAAATCCCCATTCCCAAAACTACCAAAGCCATTCAATCATTTTTTGGACAAATTAACTTTGTTAGGAGATTTGTGTCAAATTTTACTAAAATTATTACACCTATATCCAAAATGTTGAATAAGGGAGAAAAAATAATCTAGAATACAAAAGCACTGGAAGCTTTTATATCCATCAAAAAAGAAATCAAAGAAGCCCCTATTCTAAAATATCCTAATTTTTCCAAACCTTTAGAAATATTTTCATTTGCCTCATTCCATACCATAGTAGCTATTATGTAACAAAATAATAATGAAGGGTATGAGCAGCCTATGTCCTTTTTTAGCAAATCACTACAAGGGTCGGAATTAAAGTATGATATTATGGAGAAACAAGATTATGCATTGGTCAAAGCAACAAAAGCTTTCAGACCATATTTAGTTGGAGCCAAAGTAATTGCATATGTACCACATGTAGCTGTGAAAGATATTTTGGTACAAACAAAGGTGACAGGAAAGAGATGTAGATGGATCAATAAGATTCAAGAATTTAATATGGAACTTTAGATTACCAAGTTAGTGAGGGGACATGGCCTAGCCAAACTAATGGCAAAAGCAAACATTGAGCTAACCAGATTTGTAGTGTAGAAAATGAGGATGGCACAATTACAAGCATTGAACATACTCCTTGGTACACAAACATAGTGTATTATCTTAGACATATGAAGTTTCCTAAAGGATTGAATGATAATCAGAGGAGAAATCTAAAGTTGCAGGCATCCAAGTACGTATTCATAGAAGGGGATTTGTTTTGGAAAAATAGGGATGGAGTTCTATTATTATGTCTAGATGAATCACAGGCAGAACATGTCTTGAGGGAGATGCATGAAGGAGTGTGTGAGGTCATTATTCTACCAAAACCACCACACATAAGATTCTCAGGGTAGGCTATTATAGGCCTAAGGTTTTCAATAACTCTTTTTCATATGTAAGGAGGTGTGAATCTTGTCAAAAATTCTCAAGAAAGATGAAATATCAAGGATCCTTACTACTTAGACCTTTACAAGTAGAAGCCCCTTTTCATCAATGGGGAATTGATTTTATTCGGGAAATATAGGAAAAATCAAGTGGGGGACATAAATGGATATAAGTGGCAATTGATTATTCCACAAAATGGGTGGACACAATCCCAACTAAAGAAGCAACAAGAAAGGTGGTAATAATTTTTTTGATGGAGAATATCATAACTAGATTTTGCACACTAGTAAAGTTGATAACAGACAATGGGATGTGTTTTAGGTATTATGAATTCAAAAATTTCTGCAACAAATATGGTATCACCGTTTCTTATGCTGCCCCTTACCACCCACAAGCAAATGGTCAGGTAGAATCTAGTAATAAAAGTCTTCTAAAAATCATCAGAAGGATGTTAGACGGAAACAAGAAGGCATGGGACTCAAAGTTGAGAATGGTTGTGTGGGCGGATAGGATTACTGTAAAGAAGGTGATTGAAAATTCTCCATTTGAATTGGTATATGGAATAGAAGTCAGGATGCCATTGCAAAACCTTTTACCAGTTTATAATTTCATCCTTTAGGAAGACTTAGATATTCTAGAACCAATGGAGGAAAGGATGGAGCAGCTTGGAGAAATTGATGAAATAAGGAGAATGTCCCAAAATAAAAATGTGAAGTTGCAATCACAAATGAAATATCTTTTTGATAAGAAATCCAAAGATAGAAAATTGAGGTGAATGATTTGGTACTGATGTGGAATTCTAGATGTCAAGAAAAGGGAAAGCATGGAAAGTTTGAAGCCTTGTGGTTAGGTCCCTTTGTTATCATTGGAAATGGAGGGGATGACTATTATTATTTACAAAACATGTAAGGTGAAGAACAAGAACTTCTAGTACATCCAGGAAATTTCTAAAACACTTATTTTCTTGAAGAGCACTAGAGGATTAAGGATTTCCAGTGCATGGACAATTCTTGAAAAAAATCTAAAAGTAATCTATTTCCATGCACAGTAGTTTAGGAAATCAAAAAGGGACTAGGAATTTCTAGTACATGGACAATCCTAGAATTCCCTCATTCAAGAAAAAATTTCCTTTCATGTACAGTAGTGTAGGATCATTTTCATTTCCATCATTTTTCACCTCCATATCCATTTTCATTCCATCCTCACCACATTTTCATTTTTCATATCCTCTGAAAACTTGGTCTACACGTAGAGATATTCTACATTCTTGCATTGATTGGTAAATCACTCATCCCCAATTGGAGCCATTGTTGGAACTAGAATTTTCATAAAAATTATAAGGAATTTATCAATTAAAATATGAAATTCCCAAATATCATTTTTAGAAAAAGTCACATTATCGCCATTCATAAAGTCAAATTTTCCTTTTACCACTATATTGCTACCATATTGGCCACCCTCATCATACCTGTCTACCGCAACTCATTACCAAGCAACTCATGGTATGATGGTAAAAGGAGCCACTACTATAGACTGTAACCTTCACCCTTTACCACTATACCTCGGGGGGTCAAGACATAGTCTGTTGTAGAGCGATACACTAAACAGGAGTACCAAGAAGACACAACAGTAAGAAAAAAGAGCAAAAGGTGATCCACGGTAGAGAGGTATATTCAATATATGTACTAAGAAAACACCACAACATTGCAAGGGAGTGAAATCTAACAAGAGGTATTGCAATAAATCAGCCATTAGGTCATTTAAAGCACACCAATCACATCATTCAACATGAAAATATAAAAAATGAGCTCAATACAAAGATTTGAATTGTGCAAACTTGTGAGACAAGAGTAAATGAATCTTGGTATTAAAGTACACAGAATAAGTTGATATTTTCTATTCATAGTAGTTGAAACCAAGTTGTAGATGAGCTCAAAGTGCAGAAGTAAAAGGAATTCTCTAAGGAAAATTATATCACCGGGTAAGCTTTATTCATCACTCTCTATGAATTTAATAAAATGGCACCAAAGAAGCGTGAAGTAGGAATTAAAAAGGATGAGGCCAAAACCAACAAACCATCATTGCAATCCTCATTGCTTTCCTTGTTGCCTAGTTCAGTAGACAAGGGACCTAAGAAAGTTTTGAGAGACTCAACTCAAGGTTGTAGGGACCCATTATACCTTAGTCTGGTTGGAACCTCTATTGGTACTTCTATCAGAAAAGGAATGACAAGTTTTTGAAATCAAACCCATGGACCCTAGATTTGGCTAAGTTAATCATCCTAAATTTTTTTGTTGATATTGAGCTAATCAAAGTCCTTTCCAATAGTTAATATGCCCCAACCAAAACTATTAGGCTTCAAAATGGTGGGTGCTTAATTGATGTTACAATATATTCCATTATAAAAATGCTTTAACCTAAATAAACGAGTTGTAATAGAGATGAATTTAGTGAAACTAGAGCAAGAGTATAAAATATTGAGAAGAACATATAGAAGTGATGAGCTTCCCCTACACATGAAGAGGGGTGATGATATAAAAAGACTCTCCATCTATTCCTCTAGAATGGAACCTTTCCAAGCCTCACATTTTTAGGTTTATTTCAAGAATACCTATCATGCATTGTGCCAAGTCTTGGGGATAGATGCAGAGGAGCATATACCAATAGGGTCGATGAGAATGGCTATGATAATTCAACATTATGAGTTGAATATAGAGTTTGGTTTTGCATCTATAATTGAGGAACAAATACATGAGGGATTGATGGAAGTTAAGGAGGCCAAGGCTCCCATTTCCTTTAAGAAATATTCTTTGTTGTGTCATTTAATCCTATATCAGAATTAAATGAAGTGGACTAAAAGAATGAAATTTTGTACACAAGAGAATGGAGTAAGGCTCCCTATGCAAAATAGTTGTTACATCTAGGATAGCAAATGTATAAAATGTGATTTTGTTGTGTTTCAAGATGATTTTGTTGTTATCATGATAGCTACCCTTGGTTACCCAACACCAAGATTACTAGAATCATTGATGAAACTAATGAGGCTTGTATAGTATAAGCTAGACTATGGTTGTACACATAATTATGCTGATTGGTTCTTTATGCCACAACACACCACTATCAAGGTATACAGATGCAACCAAGCACCACGTATCTTGCCCAAGTTTGTACCTGCAAGGGTATGTTTTTTGGAATTCATGTGGCAGATGGTTTGGATGGAACATGATTTGATGAGGAATCAGAAGAAAGGAACATTTTTTCTTGATTTAAATGTATTTGAAGAGTTGGCCATTGGGTCTGATATGCTAGAAGAATTACAGAGGTTCATGAGGGTTAATTATCCCCTCAAATTGGAAAAGGAGAGAGTGTGTGACCCAGAGGTAATATCAATATGATCATAAGAACCTTGTTGACAAAGAGGGCCATATCACATTAATTTGACTCCAAGGAGGATGTTATATGAAATCTGGTGTATTTTGTTGATGTACTGTAGACTAGAAAAAGGTGGATAACAATGATGAAGTGGGAAAATCAAAAGAAGGAGAACGATAGAAGTTTTAAAGGGTTTTTCACTAATGAACCTAACCTCCTAAAAAGGATGCAGATGATCCTTGATAAATTTGATGAGTTATAAAAAATTTCCTAAGATGAGGGGTTGATTCCACTTCCCACACTTCACCAACCATTACATGAGGCATCCACATCATGGACACCACCCCCATCACCTACACATCCATCCCATCCATCTCCCACTCATGAACCACAAGATAAAAAATAGAAGATTGAGCCATTGGTTGAATATGACTCAAGTGACAAAGAAGAAGAAGTCATAGCTCTAACTGAAATGAAGGATGTAGTAGAACAATAGAGAAGTCAAAATCCTCATGATCCTAAGATCAGGCTTTCAGAGGAGGGGGTGATGAGATTCAAGAAGATGAGAGGGTATTAGCCTCTCTAAGGTTTATGGAAGATGATAGTTTTATCCATACTAATAAATTTAAGGATTTTTGGATTAAAATGAAGATGAAACAATTTGATGATAGATTGAAAATCAATCTTATAGGAGCTGATGAATCAAAATAGGCTGAGATCTAGGCTCAAAAATTTGTAGAGTTAAATGTTGATAGCATTAATGTCACCCCCCAGGAAATAAGAGAAATGGTATTAAAAAGTGAAATGTTAATTATACTAGGGATGTAACTATCTAAATTGTTTCTTCTATATCAAATAAGAGCACAAGATGGCCCCATGTTGGTAGTAGAAATTGATTTAGAAGAGGGTGTCTCAAGAACATGTTATAATCCTACTACCCAAACACTCGCTCTATGGAAAAAAAAAAAAAAACACAAGGAAGCATTGAGTCTTTGGTGTAGTATAGGAATTGAAGGGGCAAGCTATGGTAAGAACAATGAAAGAGACAACTCCAACAAAGGTTGCAACTATGACCATGCATTCTGTAGTGTTCAGTGAGGATGTGGTGGAAAATATGGAAAAGAAGATTAGTGAATATGAGAAGAGATTAAAATTATCAAATGATGAGGTGAAAAAATTGTTTATTGAAAAAGTAAAGTTAAAACAGTAGTTGCAGCAAGCCACCACAATGAGAGGAGATGAATTGATTTTATATCACCCACCTGCCCAGACAGAGGACCCACAAATACAACAAATGAGAGAAGAAATTGATAAGCTGAAGAAGCATAACATGGAAGATGTCAAACATCATATCACAGAGACTCTAAAAAGGATATTAGAGTATAGAGTTGAGATACTAAAGGAGAAGATAAATGGAATACATGAAAACTTTAGCAATCTGATTAAAGCTTTGGAACAGACAAATACTAACTCGCCCATCCTTGAAGAGCTTCAAAAGAGATGGCAACCTACCTTCCATATACTGACTGCTTTATGCAAGGCCACACAATATAGGAATTCAGATGCCCCATCAAGGCTCAAACCTACATGGAAGAGTCATCTTACAAACTTCACAGCTGCAAAGGAATTCAAATGGCCAAGCGATTTGACAATTAATAAGTGGGAGGAAAAATATCTAGGCTTTGATGAAGATTGATTCTAGACATCATGAAGAAGTAGTATCATACATTAAAAGCTTTGAAAAGGTCTTAGATGACCACAGGATTTTACTCAAAAGATTAACGGATTGATACATATGTTATGATTAATTTTCTTTAGTTATGTTTAATTTCAAAATTATGTTTTGTTATCAAAAGACGTGTCCTTTGGTCTGAAGCTTGTTTCCTCTTGTATTTATAAGAGAAACCAAGCCCAAATAAAGGAATAAAATATAGGAGAAAGAAATAGATGAATAGGGATATATAGATAATATAATGTGGTCATAATCCTTACATTTCAATTGACCATGTTGCAAGCACAATTTTGAAGAAGTTAATGAAAGATCTCTAATTTTGTTGCATCACATTGGTATCAATTGTTTGATGAATTAATTGAAAAATATTGTCATGTTGTTTCCATGGTTGATATTTCCTTATTATTTAAATTGGTGTATCCAGGATATTTTCAATTTAACAAGGCACTTTTATTGTTCTTGTGTGGTTCAGTTAATTGACTCCTTCAAGGAAGGATTAAATTATTTTAATTAATCACAATAATCAAGAAAAGTGCATTTGGATCAATAAGAAGAACTTGGTAATTGCATCTTTGCATGTTTATACAAGTTATAAACCAATATTAGTGTGCCAAACAGTTAGAGTTACTGCCAAGTACAAGTCACTCATCTTAGACTTTCATTTTCCTCCATATACCCAACAAGGCATTGGTCTCATACATTTCATCATTTAGTTTTATCAAATTTGTTTTTTTCAAAACCTTACATCTGTTAATTGAACATATTCATAGATTTTACCTTGATATTGCTTATATAATTTACACCAAATTAGGTTTTCATCTCTCCACTTCCAATTTCCATTGTGGATAGGTTGCCTGACTAGGAAACACATAATTTAAGTCTTCCTCATTTTCATAGGTGCACCCACCTAGGTCTCACAAAGCTTGAAGAGAAGAAGTGGTAAAAAGAAAAACTAATGAATGCATGAGGCTTGAACAAGAAGTGGTAAATCTGCGATCAGATTTGGAGAAAGCATGAATTCATGAAGATAAATTCAATACAGGTTCTAAAATTCTTGATAAGTTGATTGTAGGTTAGAAATCATCTAAAGACAAAGTTGGTTTTGGAATTGAAAAAGTAGAAATCTCAAAAGAAGATCAATGAACCAAAGAAGGATGAAGATGAGAACAACAATGACAAGACTTGGAATCAAAGAAATAGTTGTAGAAGGCCCCCAGTTAGATAACCAAATCCTTAATGGTACCCATCTTTCAATGGTGTTTTTTATTCTTGCAATAAATTTGGACATAGAGCAATGGAATGTAGAAGCAGAATGAATCATAATGTTTTATATTTTTCTCATCAATTCTTTACATGCAAGAACTTTTAGCATAGAGAAAATGAACAAAAGTTAAATGATGGATGAATATAAAAATGGTAGGATGATTCAACCTTTCAATGGTTACTATTATACATGTTATGGATTTGGACACATGGCTAACCAATGTAGATCTAGAATGAATGGAAGGAATGTTGTTCAAAATGATAGTGTATGTCACAATTGTAATAGACCTCGACATATTGCTAAATTTTATAAAAGTAGAAACACAAGGAAGGATAATCCGATAAAAAGGAATGAACTAGTTAAAAAGATTGATCCAGCTGAATTAAAGACAAAAATGGAAAAGATCTATAGAAAGAAAGAGGAGACTGAGAACAAAGAAGAATCAAAGATTACAAATGAATATGTACTAGACCCTCTATTTTAGATGCTTCCTTCAAGAATTAAACCCAGGCATTGGCTAAGGCGGAGAAATAATAAATGATCAAACAAACCCCAACCAATACAAGGTGAAATGGCTTGGAATGACGATATGTGATGGAGATGAACAATTGTAACCTTTTGACGATGAAACTGGAAGAAAATATGCAAATGTGGAGGTTTGCAGAGTGATTTAGGGTTTACTGTGGCATAGAAAAGTGTTTTACTAGCTTTATTGTTTAACACATTAAAGTGAATTTTGAAAATTTGAAGGATTATATGTACCTATACTTAATCAATTTCATTCACTTTTATGTATTTGGATTGAGTAGAGCATGTTGAAGTGAATTCAAGAGATCTCAAAGATGATTTGTGAAGAAGAACATCCAAACCCTAGTTTTGGTTGAGCAAGAAAAAGGTATTTAGTGTTGTCTAAAGTTGAAATAAAATATTTTTTTCAAAGCATTTGAATTTAATAGAAATGGCTACACCTATAGTAGTGAATGCGAGTGAGAAACCCGAACCAAAATTTAATAAATACCCCATAAAAATATTTGAGAATGATCTTCTCAAAGCTTTTTTAAGTATTCCATATAGGTTTTTAACTATAGAAGATACTAGGGAATACATCCATGAGAAAATGGAAGACTACAACCACACAAGATTCACAGACCTATGGACAAATCAATTGATTAGAGATGATTATCAAATTAAGCTAGAGTATGAAAACCTAGTGAAGTAGAAACTTGACATTTGAAAATGGTTTCCATGCTTCATTTATGATGAAACTAAGTGTGTGAGAATGACATTAAGAAGAGTGTGTGTGACAAATTGATTTGGACTTACATGCCTATTTTTATAACAAAGGCAGTTATAAGGGTAGTTACTAGACTATGTGCCACCAAACCTATACTGGTAATAAAATTAGTGAAGAAAAAAGATGTGATGCAAATTAACTAGAGCTACATTTGATCAAAGAGCTCTAACTATAAACACTATCCATAATCATGTAGTAAGATATGTAGCTATGGTTATAAGATATAAGTTATACTACACCAATAGATAGAATTCAGTGTCAACTTTAAAATTTCATGTAGCATATGAGATGGTGGAGAAGGGAAAAGACTATCACATGTGTGAGTTGCTCAGGAAACAACTCTTTGACAACTTGTTCAAAGAAAAATAAAGATAATAAATACCCCTTCAAGTTTGGTTCTTTCATAGTTTGTTTGTTATTCTACTTTCTGAATCAGCTTCCAAGAAGAAGCAATGTCATATGGGATGAGAGTAGACCGATATCCCATCAAATTTTGGAACATCTACATAGCCTTGGTGATATGAAATCTCAAGATGAAGAACTTACTACATTCTTTGCAGTATTCCAAAAAAGAATACATGTAAGAGAGAGGATCCCTAAGTTAGTGGTGGATAAATATGAGAAGGATATCACATTCCTAGTCACAACTAATGAATGTATTATTTAGGATGTAGAACCCAAAACTGTCTAGATTCTACCACTTGGATATGAGACCAATGAGAATTAAGTCAATGGTTATGTTGACATATTATTGAAGATTCCTAAGGACACTAAACATAAAAGATATGTCACATATGAGGATAAATCCATGGAAGTGCATATGGAGTTGAAGAAGCATAAGATAAAGAAGAAGGTGAAAAAGATGGTGGATGACTATTTCAAGGACAAGGAATTCATAGAATAATAAATATAGGAGACAAGAGAAATAGTAGAGGGAGAAGAAAGCATAGTAGGTGGATCCACTGGACCTAGAAGATCTAGAAGAACTACTTCCACCAATCTTCTTATTATTCAGATACCCTCTGGATTAGTTTCTACCACCAACAAAGATAAGAGGATAGAGATCAATGCTCAGGTAATAGAGGAACCTCAAGTGAAGGACACAAGCCTTGAGAAGAGAAAGAAAACTACTCTAGTGACCCCAATTACTACTACTACATCAAAAAGAAGAAAAGAGAAAGTTGTAAGGGAGAAGAACATGAATGTGCTTTCTAAGGAATAAGAAGAGGTGAGAGTCCATTGATTTTGAGAAGAAAAGGGTCCAACACAAAGATACAAAGGATATATATTGTTGATACATTAGATGAAGAGGATATTGAGAAGGAAATGGAAGTCTTTGAAATACATATACACAAGCAAATGAAAGAAAACAAGAAAATGAAGTTAGAAATAGTTGAACTAGAGAAGAGGTAGAAAAAAGAAGACAACTCTAGGGAGACCTCATAGTCCAATAAATTTGGATACACTATTCAAAGGTATTTTTTATCATGAGAGGCTGGGTGAAATGATTTCCTTATACAAGAATGTAAATGAGGTGTACAAAGCCACCATAATAGAGGAAATCAACATGTACATTGTTATTATTGAAGCATATATGGAGAACATTAAGAAAATGGTTCCAGATGATGTGTGGAGCATTCTAATGGAGGGGAGAAAAGAGGCCATAGAAAAAGAAGAGAAGATTAGATTAGATTATGTGGAGAAAATCTGATTCTTCTTATCCGATGCTAACAAGGCCACATTGGCCCAAGTCTAAAACAAAGAATTTAGAACTAAACAAAGGGTCACAATTCTCATGAGAATAGAACATGATTAGTTTGAGAAAATGCAGAAGAAAGTAGAGGAAAATATTATAGATATAGCTTAGAAGTATGGTTTGATTCCCATTTCCTCTACTAGCAAAGATCGAGATCTGATAATTGAAGCTTAACAAGAGCATGCAGAAAATATTAAAGTTATTGATGTAGAGGAAAATCTTGATAATACTCCATCAGACATTGAAGATGAGATTGTTTCTAAAGGATTAATAGGAACTAGAGAGGAAAGCACAAAGGATGACACTCCTATTCCTCTAGTGACACATGATATTGCAAATCAGGGCAACCTAGAGACATTTGTCCCTCTGGTAGATACAAAATAGAGCACTAGTCAAGGTGAAAAGCATGATGTTGTTGATGAGAAAACACATGAGAATGAAGAAAATAAAGGAAGAGAGTCCATTAAAGTGAAAAGGAAGGAGAAGAATATAAGTATGAAGAGGGTAATCAAGGAGAGAAGGACATCAAAAAATGAGATGAAGAGGAGAGAAGAGAAGATGAAGAAAAAGATAGAGATAAGTCCTTCAGTGAAGAAGAAAAGGTAGAGGAAGAAGAGGACACTAATACCAAAAAGAATGAAGTAGAGAAATCTAAGGAATTACTGAATCCATCTAGTGAACCCTCCTTTGGTAATCCTTTGGAAGGATTTTATTCTAAGAAGTTAAGGTTCCAACTAGCTGTTTCATCTCATTTGTTGTAGTTTCCCATGCAACAAGGAAATATTGATTTGAATAAGATCTTGCATTCATAAGTTGCAGCTAGGTGATGTGTTTCATGCATCAGGTAGAAAAGAAATTATTAAGACTCACCAAAGGAGTGGTGAATTGATGGATGATGCCATCAAGAAATTGTAGGAAATAACATTGGGAATTGATGTTGATACATCATTTCCTACAATAGAGAAATTTAAGTTGTTGATTGATTCCTTCAAGGAATATGAATCCAGCTTGAAATTGCAAGTGGAAATAGAGGTTGAAATGAGGCTTACAAAGAAGAAGTTAATTTAAATTATAGAAAAGTGTGCATATGCACACAGTAAATTTTAAGAAAAATTGAAGGATGTACAAGCTTGTGAGGAAGAAGCAAAGACTTTGTTTTTGTATTGTATGAAGTGGCCAAAGGACACACAAATAATAAAGGATTTCATGGATGTAATTGAGGTAAAAATAAACAATGCATCAAGTGCCTATATCTAGCACTAGACATAGATGATAAAACCTGGACTAATATAGTGGACTTACATGACAGATTCTTCACCTTGCAAAGCCAAAACAAAGATATTATAAAGTATCTTGGGAAGTTAACAGACTTGGTAAAAACAAAGAATATACCCATTGCAAGATCCCTTGCTCTAGTACTATTAAAATTTCAAAGTTAAACCTTATCCACATTATTGTGGAAGAAGGAAAAGGTACATAGATGTAGCTTGAGTATCTACAGAGAAGCTTGCAACAATGAAGAAGGGAATGAGGGAGAAGGTAAATCTACTTTGCAAGCTATTCTTCAAAAGCTTCAAGAGTCAACATATTCATGTTGACCATTCCTATTTTTGTACATTTTTCAAATTTTCATGTTTATAGATTCTTTTGTTAACATGCAAATGTATTATGAGTTTTGGGTTAGGGGGAGCCAATACCTTCATTTCAATCACTTCAGCTATTTTAGTCTATATACATTTTTGAGGGGGAGCATATAGGGTGTTAATACTAGTACACGCTTTTCCCTTGATGTCAAAGGGGGATAGATATTTGTGAAGAGATGTTTGGAGTGATAATTGGGGAGAGATACATCTTAATGCTACTTGGAGAGAAGTTTTATTTTGGCACATGTTACCATCAATGAAAAAGGAGGATATTTTTGAAAGAATGAAGAAGGTTGTCATTATTTCAGAGTTGTAATTGATGTCAGCACAACATTATGGATGTCAATATTGTGATAAGGATGATTGTATAAGAGCTAGTTTGTAAGAGGGTTTGACCCACACATAGAAATAGTCAAGTATTTTTGCTAAGTGTCTACATTGGTAGTTTTAGTATACATATCCCTCTAATATTTTGGTCTACATTTTTTCACCCTAATAGATTTAATTTTTTTATTCTAATATGCTATTTATGGACATTAGTAGCATCTTAATTCAAAATTTCATCTAATTGGGATAAGCGGTTTGAAAGTTACAAGTAACAGAAGATCAATATGTAGGGTTTTCATAGTTTCTAGTGTAATGGCTATGACTTGACTGGTCCATGCTCCTCCACATAGTTGAGTTAGACCTTATGATATTTAGAGAATGTTAACAGTTGTCAATGCATTTTTTTTCTAGTTTGCATGACATTTTGAGGTTCACATGTGTCCTATGGTGATGATCAATTGAAGTATTTTTCTTTTAGGTCATATTCCTGTCTGACCTAATGTATGTAAAGAGTTGTTGAGATTAATTATGTGATGTGAATATAAGAGGGAGCTATTATAGGTCTATGCTGACCTATATTTCATTTTTTTGGTGTGAATTTTTGTTTTGATTTGAATTAGGTTTAGACAAGGCATGTTTTGTATGTTTTAGGGCTACATCTAATTAGGCTGACCTAATTAAAGTTTGCGATGGATTTTGATATATATAAGGTTTTTTTGAGTTTTTTGGATATTGATTTTTGATAAAGTACATGATCCAAATACAAGTAGTGATGCAAAATTTTCTAGAGTTGAGAGAATAAGTTGTGAAGAGGTATGTGAATGTAAATTAGAGTAGATATTTGTAACCTGAAGTGTATCAAGTCAGTATTTTAAGCATCAAAGGAAATCAATCTAGCATATGCTAGATGCACTTTGTATCAATTCAAATCTTGGATGTGAAGCCACTTAATTCTAGATGTTAATGTTCTCTATGAACAATGAGTTCACTTCAATAGTAAGTACACCTTGTAGTGAGCCTTTTTGTAATATCTTATAATAGGTTATAATAAATTGTAAGCTAATCCTCTTTGTGATTTTTCCCTTTTTGTGTTTACCACATAAAAATATAGGTGTTCATGCATTATGTGTGTTATGGGTGTTTCATGCTTTCATTTATTATTATAGTTAACTATACTTTGGTAATTGGATGGTTAATGATTGGATGCATTAATAGAATACTAGTTAATTAACCTCCCCTATCAGTATTCTAAGTTTTCAACAGTAGGAACTCATCTTCCTTTTTAAGAAGATCATACTCAAAACCAGAGAGATCCAAGCTAGATCCATCATAGGAGAAATGGGGAAAAATTTCATCAAGGGTATGTAGATCCTTTTTAGAAACATCAGCTTCTTCCATATTCCATCTCCCTAGAGCATGGAAATCGACCTCTTCAACTCTCATAATAGATATTCCATATGTGGAAACCAAGTATTCACCATAAGTAGCATTTTCATCCAAGCCATCATCATCTTATACATAATCTTCTACCCAACAACTTCACCGAATACAACACCTTTACCTATAGAACTTTCATCACACCCACAAGAGGAGCCCACTATAGTTTTCAATTATTTCTTTTGCTTGTGTCTATTGCTTGTCATAGTCTTTACCATTAAGAAATGATAAAAAAATTGTTCATGTTATTACCACTTCTATTTTATTTATTTTAAGCCTCAAACATGTAAAAATGAATAAGAAAACCTATACATAGTGTGCTTGAATCTTTATTAAATTTTAATTCAATGATTTTTCCTCCTATTCATCCATTCTATTTATCTAGATGACTCTATAAAATATGAAATTGTAAATCCTTTTGTAAATATCAAAGGGTTAGAGTACTCCCTATTCTCAATACTTTTATCTAGCTTAAATCAATTTTGAATTCCTACAATAATTGTTGTATTACTTACACTAGATTGAGATTAGAAATATATATTATTTAAATATGTATTTCATTTAAATAGATAGATATAGTAGAAAAATTTAATAATACAACAAAAATATTTAAGAAAATATGTAGAAATATTTCACATAGTATGGAGGATTATGGACCTCATTTGAAATTTGTTGTCTTAGATATATAAGAGGATGTGCATATATGTATTCCATTCCTTAAAATCTCATCACTCCATTTTCATCCAAGGTGTACCTTAAAATTTCATTACTTTTTAACATTTTAGTACAAATTTCTATAGACAAGGTTTTACTTTTCTATTGCTCCATGATGGAATCTTTAAAATTAGACTATAGGTTAGATATTACATAATTATATACATCTAGATAGTGATTGCATCAACCGCTCTATTTTCTTTCCACTTCACATGTAAGATATCAAAATCATAGCCAATAATGGATTTTAGCCACTTGCATTGATAGACATTTATATTTTTTGAAGTGAAAATATTTTAAACTCTTATGGTCTAATTTTCATTAAAAAAGAGCCCAAAAATTTAATGTATCTATTTTTTTAGAGAATGAAATACTATTTCTAATTTTAATTCATGGAAATTAGATTTATTTTCATGACCTTTTAGTTTCTATTACACATAACCAACTAATTTCCATTCTATATAAGTACAACACCCAATCCATTTAGAGAGGCATAAATCAACATTATGATATTATTGTTTATCTTAGATACAATAAAATCAAAGTTGATATTAACATTTCTTTTAATTTCTAAAATTTAGACACACAAATTTGTGGTCCTTCCTTTAAACAAGGGAATAACACTTTGTTAATAATCCTAATAAATTATTTGTTAACTTGTAGCTATATCCCACAAGTTCTATGGAGCTCATTTATTTAGAGACATTTTATTGATAAATAGATTTTATAATAGATTTAATCCTTTTAGAATCTATCAACATACCCTAGTTGGTTATGACGTGTCCTCAATAATATATCTCATCTTGGAAAAATCAACATTTAGGTAACTCACCATACAACACATTGTCGATTTTTTGTTGATAGGATTAGCATCAAATGGTGTTAATTTTATGCTTTATTTGAACACTATTCATTACTCTACAAAATGTTGTTCTTTAAGTTCATAATTCTTAGAAGTGCATTTTTCTTAACCCAAATGAAATGAAAAAGTCTTGTACAAATCATATAACATGTAATTTAAAACATAATCTATTGGTATATAACATATGGACTTATCCTTTATAACGACACCTAGTTGTACTGTAATGTATGATGATAAAGTTGATCCATAATCTAATATCTATTATTGTAATGCATTTGTTTTGACTGTATTTATGATCAGAGATCACTTTCTAAGTTGTTTCCTTGAATTTTATTGGATTGAGCATTTGGTTTTCTTCTTTACCTCATACATCAATTGACTCCATTGAAGACCTATCCCTTTTCTTTTTAAATTATTTTTAATAGAATAATGAACCTAAATTTACATGTATATAATTAGGAAAATATAGACACAAAACAAAATAGATAGCTAATGGTTATGTGGTAATATTCTAAAATATATTATTAAAAAATAGCTCCAACATTTATTCGTGAATAATCTTTTACCCATCATCTAACAAAAAGTGATCCTCAATATTTATAACTCAATTTTTTAACTATGTGCTAGTGTACACCGTAGTGAGCTATTACTATTAGAAAATGATCACATTTACATTACGACATTATCTATCACTTCTCATTCTCATGAATAAAATCAATGTTAAGTTTTGAAAATGTGATCAATGAGGATAATTTCAATGCAATCAATGTTAATCAGACCAATATCATTTAAAACTAAACACAATAGAATATACAAATTTTACTAGATTAAAAAATCTTCCACATGTAATGTTATAATGATTATTAAAAAACCAAATATTCATAATACCTCTTATTACACATGTCAATACACCTAAAGGTGTCTAATACACTTTAAGATAACTTTTCTGTGGTTATCATTCGAGACATGGACCTCTAGGGAGATTTAAACTCTTCCAAAGCAAGGTGTCAAATATATCAAGGGCATGAGTAATCAAACTAAATATCAGCCCAAAAGCATCCTCCACTATAAACCAGATGAAAATTCTGGATTCTGTGAAGATATATAATTTCGAATGGAAGGTTGCGACTCTAATTCCAAGGGGTGTTCCACACAAAATAACCCACAAGGTTACTGTGAGCCATATATATTTTGGTCCCAATACTAGGCCTACAGCACAACCAAATGCTAGCAGTATTGCTAGTAAGGACACCATTACATTCATGAAACTGGTTTGAACCAAGCGTTTGTCTTCGTTCTCTCCAAAACGAGCAAACAAGAGCAGTATTGTTGATATAACACAACTGTACATGGCCACTGTATCAGCTAAGAAGAAGGTATAGAAGAGAATTGTATATAAATTATATCCAGCCTGTGAGACGTGCATAAATCCAGGTTCTGTGTCGTTCTTACATCCAGACTGTGTGTCGTTCTTACATTCATGCTGTGTGCCTATATTATCTAGTGGATTTGAATTTTGAAGCAGCATGAAGGGAGCTGCGAAAGCAACTGTCCCGATTAACACTGCATTCCACGCAATTATTTCATGGTTCCACTTTGATTTCGACGTTGCGTTCTTTGGTATCTCTGCCTCCGTTACCACCTTAGCATTGCGGACTGCCCCATGCTTTTCAAGAAGCTTTTTAACCTACAACAAAATGTATATATGTAAAATAAGTTCCTATTATTCAACAAACTTCTGAATAAAAAATAATTGTGACAAAGAACCAGTTCAATGATATTCTTGATATCAATTATATATATATATATGAATTTTATTTTACAAAATTCAGATTTTCTTAAATTGGACATTTCCACTAGCCAACTTAGCTTCTACATGGCATGCCACTTGATGGACATGTGTAACTTTTAAAGATTTTTGAGCAATAGGAGAAGCAAGCATTAACATCAAAATGTTAGAATTGTGATGAATCCTTAATTTCAAGATATAAATTGGACACAATGGAAATAGGCCATTGATGGGCATGGCCAAAAATGAACTTGTGTAGTAGTGGTGGTTTAACAAGCTCTCAAAATTTTCAATAATCTTATTCCCTTAAATTTCATGACCTAGAAGAAAACCATAAGGGTCTTCCATTAAAAGTTAGGTGTATAGAAAATGTGAGTTGTAGATTCATTTGCATGAGTTTGGATGGAAATTATGATTATTGTACATACACAAGCTCTATGCATGCCCTCCAAGGTTCCTTCAAGACTTTTTCGTATGCATACAACTTCTTATTGAGTCAAATCCTATTATTATTATGAACATTTCATTCATTGAGGCACATCTTTTGCTTAACATGTGTACAAGTCTACTAAATTTTGCACTTCTATATTTTAAGACATATGAACTTAGCTCTATAGGAATCCTTACCATTTCACATGACATTAATTTATCTTTCCTTGACTAAATTAATTAATTTTAGTGCATGGTAGTTAATGAACAATATCAATTACTTTATAAATAAATAGCAATTCTATTTTTTTAGTACCTATATGATCACATAGAAATCTTGATCATATGTTGAAAATCTCCTATGTGCATCACTTAACTTCTCAATAGAATATGTGACTAGTCTTCCTTCTTGACTTAACATTGTGCTAGTCATTACACCATTAACATTGTAGCCCACTTAGAATACTTTATTAAAATTTGGTAGTGCTAAAACTAACTAATTCACTACCTTATTTGTTAGTAATTGGAAGTTATTCTTTGCCGCCATAGTCTAAAAAAAAACATTCCTATCAGTTCTTGTCATCTCCATGATAATTGAAATAGTCTCACTAAAGGTTCTTACGAACTTTTTGTATCAAAGGTTCTCTTTAGCAATGGTCATTTGCTTATTACCTCTACTTTCTTAGGGTTAACCTTCAACCCCTCTTGGGCTATAACAAACCTAAAGTACATAAACTTTATATTCATGAATTTACTCTTCATCATAATCATGAGTAGCCTAGACTCTTTGTGTAACTACTATTGTAACACTTGTCTTATGTGAGAAAAGTGTCCTTATAGGAATCATGATGTCATTTGTTGTGTGGTCTCACAACACACCCCAAGACTTAAAAGGCTTGGGAACCCGAGTGAAATATAACTTCTATGGCAAGAGATAACGAATCGAAAGATCGCCAGAAATAAAAAGGAAAGGGAAATCTTTGGTTTGAAAGAAAGTACTTTGTATGGCAAGTTTTTCATACAATGGATACCGGGTACTAAAAACACAGAAAAGGCAAAAGGTAATGTAAAGATCAAGCGAATGACTTTGGTCTGGTAAGTTGGAGTTCTAGTATAACCGAGTTTCGAGAAAGTAAGTGGGTAAAGCTGAATACCGAGCATCGGGTACCGGGTTGAAACATGAAATGAAATGTCAATATTTTAAAAAATTTATACATTGATTCCAGTGATCCAGTATATATGCAAGGATTTATTTAAAAAAAAAAAGTTTTGTGGATTTTGTACTAAAATTTGAATAATGGTTTTATTTATATAGTAGTATATTTGTTTAAAAAGGGATTTAATATTTGGAATTTTGTGATTGCAGGAGATATCGATTGTGATGCAAAGCTCGGGTATGGATGGTCAGGAAAATTATACTGGTGAACAAATTCTACTTTATTACCAAGCTTGATGATACACTTAAGGGACTCATGCTGCAACAGATTTTGCTACAAAGATGTCCCAATAACCGTGATACCAGGATGCTAGAGTACAAGCATGTAGTAACAAAGTGTATCTATTTCGGGGGTGTTTTATTCCTAGAATGTTCAAATTGGGAAGCCTAAGATATAGGAGTTCGACTTCCACCTAATCACTTTGTTCTAATGGAAGGCTCCTATATATCTTTGTCTGGGTGAATTTGTTCTATTTTAGAAGGAATCTTGACAAAGATGAAAGAGTAGAACCTGAAGAGCTTCAATGAGAAATTAGAGTTGATTTCCATTAAATTCAATTGCAATTCTCCTATTGGTCACAATATTGCATGTGCCTTGATTAGATTGGTCCCTTAGATTCCCTCTCATATAGAAGTCTTATCCTATTTGAGCCTTGTGTTCTATAAAAGGCCAAAGGATGCTTAATTCTATTTTAAGTTCAAAATTTGTGGATGTTGGAGGAGCAAAAAATTCTTTTAAGTTTTGTTCTTTTTTCCTGTTTTCCAAACCATTCCAATGTAAAACTTTGTATGCATGCAAACATTAATTGATATCAGAGCTTTATGGATAGCTACCTATCTAAGTATCTTTTGTAGCCGGTTTTGTAAGTTCGGCTGAGCAAGACTATATGTTGCATCGATTAAGGGTGCATACAAAACCTATTCGGTGTCCATAAATGAAACCCCCTCTCTAAAAGTGTGCACTATTTTATACGTAGCTATGAAGCAATCTGGTGAAATATAAAGTGGTTTTCTCTGTTTCAATTAATTATTTGGGGCATCCATGGAGAATAACCGAGAGAAACTTTTATATAATTTTTTTTTTTAGTATTTTTATGTTTTTTTTATACGTAAGATCATTATTATTATATTAGTTAAAAGTTGAGTACAAACATCTGCCAAGCAAGAATAGAACCACCACCTTCCCAAACAACAATAGCCACCTTCTAGAGACATGTTGAGAGCATTGCAAAATAAACAAAACAAAGCATGAACAAAAAACCATTAAAGAGACTACGCCACTACCAACTACTATCAACTGATGAGAGAGACCAAACCAAACCCCCAAAGCAGAAAACTTCCAACACCCACATTAAAAAAATTTGTTTAATTTAGCGAAATCCTCAAACTCAAATTTCCAACCTTTTTCACCAACCACGACTAGAATAAAGAATTTCTTTAGAAATTCAATCGTAGCCCCTGCCAGCATGTGGTGGGGCATAAAACCCAACCCATGCAAGTCTAGGAGGAATGTGAAAATATTTACCGTGTCATCATCTTGAATTCATTCCACATCATGAGGCCTTGGGTAGCCTTTTCCTTCAATTACCACATGTAGGGCTTCATCCACGCATTCGACAAAGTCCTCATGAAACATTTTCACTAGAAAATTCTTTGCAATAGCCTTCGAAGTCCTCAAATCCAAAGTGGAAGCCAAGAAATGCGAGGAGACATGCAAATTATCGTGCCCATACTCACCATTTTCCAGATGACTTGAGCCCAAAACCATTTTCATAGCTACAACCACCAATGGATCATTGTTTGGAAAAATTCTTTTTAAGCATTGATCTATAATTACCCTAAACACCGCTTGCCTTGCTGAAGACTTCAAAGAAATCAGTGTGTTTGCTTTGAACCAAGCTAAACCTGAGACAAAAACCTCGACCACAAACTTCAAGCTCTTTTCCCTTAAACCTGCTATAGAAGAAGCATTCGACTTCAAAGAAAATAAACACCCATAGACACCACACCCACAAGCTATGAAGACCGAATGCCAAAAAAAGCTTTGGCCATCAATAAATAAGCAATTTTTACCCACCATACCATTGTTGTAAACCAAAAATGCTACCTAGACCACCATGTGGTATGTCCTTGCCATGCAAAGAAATTCTCAACCCATTAATTTCACCCCAAAAACACTCATGAAACAAGGTGTTGTAATCATCCTTAAAATCCTACCAAAAGCCTCCAATAAGACCTCAGCACAACTCCCAAACCCATCGCCACTACATCCATTCAAACATCCACACTCGACCACCATGGCTTCTAATGCCACCTCCCTCCACCACCTTGGAGGGTTGCTTACCCTGCCACCCACAAGACTAATCAATCACTATATATTTCTTTTAAATCTAGCCCTGAAACACCTAAATTTAACAAAAACTCTGCTTCAACATTCCCTTCCCTTAGAGTGTGATTAAACAGAACTTGCTCCAACTTAACCACCATATCCATGGTAACCTCCAACAATTCACCCAATTTCTAGTGTTGAATCTGATTAGATCTCAATGCATTTATCACTATAGAATAATCTTCTTCAACTACTAATCTCTACTCCCCCATTTCAAGGCATAAGTCCAATCCCAGTAAAAGAGCTTGAAATTATGCAACATTATTAGTCCCTAGTGGTAAGGACTTCGCTAATTTTCCCAACACCTTCCCGTTATGATTTCTTACAATACACCCAGCACCTGAAGGGCCCGAGTTACCCTTGCTAGCACCATCAAAATTTAGTTATACCCAACCAGGTTCTTGAGGAAACCAAACTACCTTACTTTTTTCTTTCAACAAGGCTGCCCCACCAACATCCTCACACGTTGGAGCCTTCAAATGACACCAATTCTTTAAAATCCATGAATCCCAATCAGAAAATCCCCCTTTCTTTATATGCAGCTCACCCAGCCTTGCATTGAAAAATTCTATTAAACTCGCCTCAATCTTGCACTGTAACCTAGGAATAGACATCTCTTTACCCTGAAAAATGCACCTATTCCGCTCTTTCCAAACTTCCCAAATAACAATCGAAGGACTTGAAACCCATAAATCACCAAACAAAGAATACTTAGTTTGAGAAGGCCAAGATTTTAGCCAGTCAAATAACTTATTTTGAAGAGCTGATTTCCACTGAAGTTTTGAACTTAACCAAAACCAAATCTCTTGGGAGTACTGACAATTCAAAAATAAGTGATCCATTGTTTCTTCCTCTGCTTGATAGAGGGGGCACCTCGAAGGGTTGTAAAAACCTAATTTAGCAAACCTGTCACCTGTCAAAACTCTGCCCTATGTACCCACCCAAGTGAAAATACTAGCCTTGGATAAACAGGCCTTATTCCAGCACAAATGAATTGGTAGAGTTGAAGACTTAGCCCCTGATGAAACTAGAATATCATACCCTAATTTTGAAGAATGAGTCCTTGAAGGTGAGGCATTCCATATTAACCTATCCCTACCATTCCTTTACCAAATAGACCTTTCTAACAAAACATGCTCAATAAGACTCACCTCCTGACCTGACAAATCCAGCTGACTGAAGGATTTCCACTTATGAAGACCATCCTCCCCTAAAGAGGAAGTGTCAAAATAGTCCCTTACCTTGGAACCCCATACTTGGACTACTTTCTCCCTAATCCTTCCTAATGCAGAATTCTCTGCTAGAATTGGGAATCCTTCCCATGAATCCTCCCAAAATAAAGCTTCTCCCCCATGTTTGATTTCCTAAGTTAAAAAGCTTGTGATAAGATCCCTAGAGTTCCTTATGAAATTCCACATTCGAGAACCACTTGGAAGGGATTTCGTAGTGAGAAAACAATTTGCATCATCCTCCAAGTATTTAGCTTGAACAATTTTCACCCACTTGAGATCTAGTTGAGAATGAATTGCCCATACTAGTTTTTCCCCCAACGCCTTGTTTTGCAATAATAGATTTTTTAAGCCAACCTCATCCTCCTCCTTTTCACAAATATTTTTCCATTTAATTAAAGGGAATTTCTTCTGGTCTGAGTTATCTTTGCAAAAGAAATCTTTCATTATCCGACTAAGGGATTTACTAATTCCAATGGGAAGGGGAAAACACAAAATCATATAAATTGAAAGAGTAAAGATAATATATTTTAGCAATGTTAACCTACCAACCCATGATAACCACCTATTCTTCCAAGAAGAGAGATGTTCCTTAAATTTTTCTAATAAAGGGTTCCAAGAACCACGACCATGATTTCCTTTTTCTAGTGGGAGACCCAAATATTTATAGGGAAATTTACCTTTTTCAAAACCCAAAATTCTTAAAATCTGCATTTCTTGTGCACAAGAAGAATTAAAAAAATAAGACTTTTGACTTTTCCACACTTACCTCCTAACCTGAGGCCTAAAAGTATTGATCTAGAATACCTTTAATCCTTCTTGCTTCCCTAACAGTTGTGGAACCAAAAAACATTGTGTCGTCTGCAAACTATTGATACATTACAGAAGGGACGCCACTTGTGACATGTACACCTTCCACCCAACTAGTACGCCAAGAATTTTCTTGAGCCCGCCCCTGAGCTTCCGCCATAATTATATAAAGAAAATGAAAAAGAGGGTTCCCTTGCCTTAAGCCCCTTGATGCTGCAAAAAACCCTTCCAGAGACCCATTTACCAAAACTAAATACCACGGACTAGCAATCAACCCAAAGATCCAATCCAACCATTCCTTATGAAAACCAAAAGCCCCTATCACTTTGAACATAAATCTCCATTTTACCCTTTCATAGGCCTTCTTTATATCCAATTTCAATAACATCACTAGTTTCTTCATTTTCTGAATTGAGTGAATCACCTCTTGAGCTATTATAACTCCACCAAAAATTGACCTACCTAGAAAAAAAGCCAGTTTGCTCATCTGAGATGATGGACGGTAGAAACTCCCTTAGTTGATTTTACACCGCTTTTGATAGAATCTTGTAACGTGTGTTATAGAGGGAAATTGGGAAAAATTCATCCCATGATTCTAGCTTTCCTTTCTTCAGAATGAGAGCTATTAAGGTGTTATTCAATTCTTTAAGGATCCTTCCTGAACACCTAGAATCTTCAATTTCCTTAGATACCTCTTTACCAACAAAGTCCCAACACATCTTAAAAAAGCCTACAGGGAAGCCATCCAGTCCTAGGGCCTTCTCAGGGTATAAATAAAAAGTTGCAGCCTTTATCTCCTCCTCCAAAAATTTAGAATTCAAATACTCCATCTGCGCAGGCATGACTAGATGAGGGATCACTTTTAGAATTTGACCCTAAGCATCAAGGTTCAAACCTTCCCAATTATTGAGGAAGTTCTGAAAATAACCCAACTGCAGACTCCCAAATTTGCAAGGGGTTCTCCAAAAGAGTGCCATTTAATGCCTTAATGCAACTAATCTGATTCAATTCTCCGAGCTTTGGTTAAATTATGAAAGAATTTGGTATTCATGTCCCCTACTTTTAACCAAGTTTCCCTCATTTTGCCTCTAGAAAATCTCTTCCTTAGTCAACAAATCATTCAATTTCACCACTTTTCCTACTCAAAACTCATATATCATCCATTCCTTGTTGAATGATGGATTATGACAAAACAACCAGCTCTTCTTCCACCCTAATTTTTCCACAAAAGTATTTTTGAAGCATTCTTTATTCCATTGTTTCAACTCTTGCTTGAAAATTTGAATTTTGTAACTAAATTGGAACATTTTAGAGCCCCTTGGGTTACACTCTTCCACCAAGATTCCATATAGCTCAGTAAATTGGGATCACTAAACCACATCATTTCAAACTTGAAAGGGAAACAAGTCGGCCCCTTGTTACCATCAATACATAATTTTACTGGGAAATGATCATACCCATTCCCCAAAATTATTTTACTTTCTACAATAAGAGGGAAGAGACTCAGATTTCCTTTAAAGAAAAATATGTCCAACTTTTCAACTATACTACAAAAGCCTTTCCTACGATTAGTACATTTAAACCTTTTGGGTATGTGTAGGATCATCATGGAAAAAAAAAAGCCCTTAAGTGGCAAAAAATTTAGAAAAATCAGAGTTAGACAACTTGACGAAAAGCTTGCATGGCCATCTATATTATTTCAAAATATGTAAGAATAGAACTGTGAGAAAATTGAATGAAGTTTCTAAAATACTAGGTTTATTTAAAAAAAATAAAATCTATTTGGTGAAAATTTGTTTCAATGCAATAGTACTTAATTTTTGTGAAAAATAAGAAGTAGGTGTATTTCTGACCTCAATCTCTAACTCACAATAAATGATAATATTTTTTATAAGATTTTTAGATATAAGTAGAGAATTGTCCCACATGTGACGCATACATTTTTTGTATTTTTTTTTCCAAGTAAATAATAATTAGTTATGAATTTTTATTGCTAAACTTTTAAAAAATATAAAAACTCAGATGTCTCAATTAATTTTTATCTCTGGTCAAAACTTCATGAAATTCAGTTTTATCTTTGCTAATCCTATAGTATGTGAAGCATAGAATGTGACATATTTTGATTCAAAAATGTGATACTGCTTTGAAAGCTATAGATGTTTTGTTTTTCAATCACTAACCTAATCAAAAATTTAGCTCAATTCAAATAGAAAATGACACAATTATTTATTAAATTTGAAGCATAATTTAGGCCAAGGAAAGTTGAGAATCTCCTTTTAAAAACTCCTTTTCATTTCATCAATTTTGGGTAAAAAAGTCAAAATACATGGTCTATCATCATATTGTTTACATATTGCCACTTTTTGGCCCACTATCCTATGCCATACCTCTTCCATTTTCCATAGGAATTTCCATTAGCATGTTCCTCTCTACAAAACACTAAAAATATAATTGAGATTGTAAAGCTTTACCCACCCTACCTTTCTTATCTACAAACCTAAGGATAGCATTGAAATTCCCTCCCACAATACAAAAATCTTAAGAAAAACTGTGAAAAACCTCATCCAATTCTTTCCAAACCGTTCTTTTAAGTGCACTCAAAGAGGGACCATAAACACTGATTAACAAAAAAATTAGAATAGAAAACACACTTCTTACCCGACAAACCAACTAGTGTCTTCTTGCAATCACTTCTTCTACCAAAACCGACCGAGGTTTCCAAATCGTTAGCATACCACCGGAAGCGTCGTTAGCCCCGATGCCCAACCACTTTCATAGTCTTAATTTCATACTGAATTTAATGAGATCTTGTTCACCCATTTTTGTTTCTTGAAAAAGAAAAATATCTGCCTGATGAGATTCTATGACATTCCTCAGGACACACCATTTTCTAGGGGCGTTTAAATGCCCCTAACAGTACAGGTTAAAAGTTTCATTGTTGTTCAGGAAGAGCATTACTCTTCCCTACTTTCATCACTGAATCTATTTTTTGTTGACCAGTTGCATCCCTGTCCCACTTCTGCTTTTTCACATTGGAAATCATAACTCTTTCTTTTTATTTTCACCACAATTTGGGGAGGATTGAGCCATATCCTTTTGATGAATACCCAATTTTACCCTGGCATCCACTAAACTTTGCAAAAGTTTCCTCTTCTTAGCTAGCTATGGGCTCTCTAAAACTAGACCCTCAAACATGCCAACTGGGTGGGTCGCCTCATCCAATTTTTTTTCCTCCATTTCATCAACAAGCTCCCATGCATTAGCTTTAGCCTCTTCCTCCAAAGAAACCAACTCTTTTCCAACTTCTATTAAAGTATCTAATTCCACATTGTAACAATCTTCACCTAGAGTGTCTAAGGCCTCTAATATTTTCTCCTCTAGAGTCAACTTTTGATTCTCCATCTGCTCCAGATCCACATCAGACAAGTTTTTCAAGACATTTTTTGTGACTTGTGCAAACTGTTGTGTAGGGTTATCATGAAAAACCCTTGTTTTGTCAACTGGGGACTCTATATTTTCTTTGGTTGAATCCTTGAGAGTTATTCCCTTTTGATTCGCAACTACACCCTCCTTACACACCTCCAAAGTTTCTAAGACTTTTGATTTTTCTACCTTGCAAATACTTTTTCTACAAACCAAAGGCCACACAAGGCTATCACGAGTGAAAGCATCGCCTTTCAAATTTTGAATCCAACTGCCATAGTATGAAAAAAGCTCTATCTCCTCATACAAGTATAGGACCAGGTTGTTCTCCACACATATCATAAAATGGGTGTGAGCCTCACCCACCTGCTTTCTTTCTTTGGCACAAAAAAAAGTACCCAAGTTGTTTCTAATTTCCTCCAAAATACTTAGCTCCCAATATTCAAAGGGAAGCCTTGACAAACTATACCAATCTTGCACTAACTCCAAAACATATTTCTCTGGTTTGAACTCAGCTTTCTAGGGCCTCAAATAGAAACCACAAATATCTAGCATCCAGGTGCCATTCTCTATTTCCTCCCTTAAAAACCTATTTGAAAAAATGACCAAAAAAAATCCATTTTGAAGGGCTTTAAAATGTAGCTTAGATCCCCATTTCAACTTCCACCAATTAACTATGTAATCCCAGTTCAAGTACTTACCATACCATTTCCCAAATAGGCCCATATTCTTTAATCTTAAGATCTTTATCTTTGGAGCTTGAGCCCACTTCTACTACTAGAGTTTTCTACCTCCTAGAATTCCATTACTTACTAAGCATACCTCCAACCCATTTCAACTTTTTTTTCCTTCCTCTTCTACTTCAATCCTTGCCTCTTCCCTACCTTCCTCCCATTCCACACCAAGTTTTCTTCTTTGCCAAACTTCCTTGGCAGGATTCCTTCTTTGATTTTTTGATCTTTACCAATGTCCTCCATCCTTGAATGACCACAATAACCTCTAAAATCACCCTCATTTTGATGCAACCTATGAAAACATCATTTTCTATAATCCTCCTCTCAGCCTTTTAACGCTCTAAAACTCTTTTCCTATCTTTTCCAACTCTAGGGTCCTCAAGACCCTCAGCCTCAACATGGGTATTATTTTGAAATGTACTAGTTGGGCACATTTTTTTGAGTGCCAAACCCCATTGTTATCCGCTTGTCATGTTCCTTTGTGACCATCCTAAAACCTTGCATTTTACTATTGCAGAACTTAAGCACGAGCCATTCTCAAATTATTTTTATGTTTTACTTTAGAATAGATGTTTAATATTTTTAAAATGTTCCAAAAAAATATAAGTGAATGAAAATAGTTTTATTGAAAATATTTAATTTTATATTGAACTATTGAATGCTTAATGCTAAATTTACTTAAGTGATAGCAAGGAAAATAGTGATGATCTCTGAGATTCAAAGTCAAATTTATTGCTTTCATGAATTTCAAGTATATTCTTTTAAATTGGAAAGTTGATCTAAAATGTTCAAAAAAATGATACAAAAATGTGTATATGTATGTGTACTTGTTCTGTATGGATTGACTCACTCTAGAGTGTGAAACCCAAAAATTGTCACATCATTACCTAAGAATCTCTAGTACAACTATGACCTAAAGACTTCGGGATTAAATGAAAGTAAATCTTTGTCTCAGAATTCAGAATTCCTCTTAGGCTGGTCTCTTTGTTTTATATCCTAAGAAGTGTAGTACCCATTCTCACTGAAGGTGTAGCCCGCTAAGGAGTCAAGAGAAAGATAGGGCAAGATGTTTAAAACGGTATTTTATATGTTGTGATTGGATTTAATTATATAAGGGTAATATTGTTTATTAAATTTTAGATTAAATTACATTTAAATATTTATTTATTTAATTTATTTTAGAAAAGGTTACTACCTTTACGAACGTTAAATTAAATAATAAAATTGTGTTTATTATCTTTAAATCCACCATCTTGTTGAGGGTAATTGTTAGGAATAAATTATAAATTATTTAGATAATGTGCTTTGGTAAATAAAAGTTGTAAAAAGCGGAAATTAAAACAAAAAAATATTGAAAAAATAATAATAATAATAATAATTAAATAAAAGTTTGGAAAAACTGTGAGAACGAATGAAAACTCGGATCTAAAGGAAAAACTCGCTTTTAAAAAATATAATTGCTTTTATTTATGATTTTTATGAGCTTTTGAAAGCAATGGGTAATATTTTTTTTTATTTAATGGAAGTTTTTGTGAGTTTTTTTAGACAGAGAGAGAGAGAGACCATTGGCTGGAGGCAATATCATTAGACTCTGGTCTATCATTTTGGAGAGTAGCCTGAAAATATACTGTTTTAGAGTTTCCCTACACCGCATTCGTGATTTGGTGTCTTTCGTAATCTCTCGCACTTTATGTTGGAAGATTAGGAGGAAGCCAAAGAACAAGGAGTGGAGTGAGCAAGCATCGAACACCTTTTCATTGCGTAAGGAGAGCTAACGATGTACATATATAAAGGGAGGAAGGGATAGCTTCTATAGATTCGTGGTGGAAATTTAAGAGTAACAAGGATCTAAACAAGAGCAGCATGTACCCTAGCAAGCAGTAGCCACTTCACTTCTCGAATCGGACAGAGATGTGTATTTTCCATCATCTTCAAATATGGAGTTATTATTACCGGTGTTGTTTGGTAAAATGCAGGGTTCTTGCCTATATCTCTTTTCTCAATACATACGACTACTTCGCATCATAATTTATATATATATGTTTTATTCATTCATTACTGGTTTGATTTCCTATCATTCTCCTTTAAATCTCCTTTAGTGAGGTCGATCGGTGCATACTCTGCATCCCTGCCCTTGCGTAGTATGAGTATGATGTAGCATAATGCATGCATACAGCAGACGCTTTCCTAGATTGTATGATGATATTATGCCGGAAAGTAGTTGAATGCTCTTCATTCTTGCATACCGATTTATTATGGTGTCTATATCGATTTTTATGTCCATTTAAGACTGTATAGCGGTCATATTTATGTCCAATCTTTGTGTTATCATGGTATTCGCTCTTCCTTGCATTTTAGCTGACATACTGCTCATCATCGGATTTTACCCTTTTCCCTCCATAATGATGCTGCCCTTTGTTGGCTCTGCTCGCCACCTCTGTATTGGATGGCTGCCTCTCAAACCGCCATGGCGTCGTCTAGATGTGCTATACTTGTTGTTTTTTATTCTTTTATGATTATGGTCGATTTCGTAGTTTGTTGGATTACTCGATGGAATTAGGCTGAATTCTATTCACTTGCTTTTAATATTATAGGTTGAATCAGTTTTCCTGTGGTGCAACCAGCGTATCTTGTTGCAGCTAAATATCACTTAGTCGCTGCTTTGAATTGTTCGGACCTTATGCTTGTTTCTGGCAACGAATAAGTTACCTATTACCAAGTAGCTTATGGAGTCTGTGAATGAGCTTTTAACTAATGCTTGGGCTGCGAATCCCTTTGTGTTGGCTATACCTTATACTTGGCATTCAATTTAAAAGCTATTATATTGGTTGCATTTCAATCTGTTGCAAACCCTCATGCAAGGTAGTCAATGTTAGCGCCTCCTCTCCCTCTTCTCTGTGGGGTTGATTATATTGCCAATTTGAAAGGTTTGAACCACCGACCTTATGTTATTGTATTTATTCCTTCTTTTTATTATTGCAAATAAAGTTCAGTGAATAGCATTAATGCTTGAGCATTACTAATATCTCATGTTCCACAGTAATTCCACAGTAATGGATACTCGACCGTTCTAATCCTTTCCCTATTTCATCAGCAGTATTTTCCCTTAATTCATGTTACTGTTGTGTGATCAGCGCTTAGTGCTTTGTGTTGCTACTTACCCATCCCACATGCCTCTGGGGCATAGCATGCTTTGTTTGGATCAAGGTGAAGTCCCTTGATTGATTTTAAACCTACTTCTACGCCATCTTTTGCAACACCTTTAGGCTTAGGTCAAAATACCACCATTAAGAGGTGCAACGTAGTAATGCCATGCTCTTTACAAGAGTTATCAATTTAAGACAAACAAAAAAAATATATATATATATATATATCACAATTCTTTTACTTTTCCTTTAATTTCTTTATAGATAGTACTATTGTTCAACAACTTTGGCCTTGAGGAAGTTGAGGACCAACGAGCAGATTCCCTATTAGTCGAAGCCGAGAGAAATTACTGTGTCTCTACCTTTAGATCAACTTACATTGATGGCCATGGTTCGTTGCTTTTTTTTTTCTGCAGTCATTTCCTCATTATCCGAATGTAATGTTTCCTTGAAGATGCGTTTTCCTCCACTACCTCAGTTGGGTTTTGTTTCACTTCCTTGCCTTTAACATCATCATTAAAGGGGTGTGCAGGAAGCGATATGAATAATTTTGTATGCCAATTTTGTTGATATGTATTGGTGAGGAGTAAATTTGTGGTCTTTTTGGAAATCAGAATTTTGTCCTTATATTGTAAAGGGATATATTATAGGAAATTGCTATACTATTGTTTGATATTGTATTTAAAACTATGCTTAGATTTTGTGAAGGGGTGTGTAGCTTCCAAATAGTGTGACTGCGTCCCAAACTTCCAATTTTATTTGTTTTATGATGTTTTCCCTGTGCATTTATCCGTCCTTGATACTAAGGGCTTCCTTGTGTAGGCCAAAAGCCTTTCTTGAATTCGATCAATCTTATCTCTTTCAAATCATACATCCTGCTTGCTTTCAAACAAGATCTTCTTGAGAACAAAATGCAATCATTCAATAATCGACTCATCTCACCTTATATTCACCATTATACCCTCTTTAGGTTTGATGGCTTTGAATCTTTTGTTTCAGCCGATAGGTGCATGCACATGGAATTGTAATCTTTAGTGTGGAAAGTATAGGAATTGGTGTTTCAATTGAATCTTTATTTAGTTTACATATCATCAGTTTATACGTGTTATATGCGTATGGTGGCAGACGGTTTACATATATATATTGTGGCCTTGTAAAAGTAGACCCATGCTTTAATAAATTGTTTGTAGATGATTAACTAGGAATGAAAGGAAAATGGTATTTACATATCTAGATGAATAAAGAGTTTATTTAGATAGGTAAATTTGGTATCTATATAATGAGCTATAAGAAATGTGTAAAGAATTATAAGAGGAAGTTGATCTATTCTATAATGGGTTGTGTTGAACTATGAAGCTCTACTATAAAAGTTAGTTACATATACGTGGGGAAAATAGTTATATGTTTAAGAAATAAATAAATAGAATATAATTGTTATTTTTTTAAAAATCTTCATGACTAATGCTTGGATTGTATTCATACTTACCCAAACAATTGAATGATTGATTTTGATCAACTTACATTTAGATAAATGAGAAGGCCAATGCAAGTAAATGAATTTAGATAATTTCTTGAATGATTACTTTTCCTTGCATTCTTTTTACTATTGATTCATAAGTCCTTTATAGGGATAGTTACTTTTTAAACTCTTGTGAGTATGATTGACTTGATTGTTCGAGTGGTTGGTCTTCCAATTGTGAATGCGAGTCGTTAATGGCTACTGTTGTTATGCCTTGTGACCTTTCTTGTGCAAGTATGAATAAATATTTGAGTAGGCTATTTTTATTTTTTATGCTTATCTAGTTCTTCAGTCTTCGGCTTCACCTAAGTGGGTGGCAGCCGCCTAAGGAACTGTCTGGGGTGATGGACCCTAGAAAGGGTTGCGTACCCACTCTTCTAGTATGCAATTTTGTATGGGTCGCATAATGCTTATGAATAGAGGTTTGAGGTGGTGTGTATTTGTGGTGTTGTGTTACTTTTGTGTTGGGGTAGATTCCTCTTTGAAAGTCTTTTGAGTGATCCCTTGGTTGTTCAGTCAATGAGTTGGAGCAACTCAAGTTGTCGAACTACGGTGCCTCTGCGAATTATATACGTAGGCAAGGCCATCGAGTGATGAGCTCCCGAGGCATTAGGTCGGGCCCCTAGGACTGTTCTTCTGAGTCTTGTTTGAGTCTTGTCGTTTATTTTCGGTAACGTAAAAACTACCATTGATTTATATCACTCCTTTTAGTGATCATGTGTTAACTATCTTTGATCTAATGTGTGTGCCAAGTCATGTAGACCTTGCAGGTATAGGCATTGGGAGCAAGGACTTGTCGATAAAATAGAACGTAAGAGGTATGTAAGCTGACCTAAGTAAGTAGACTCTATTGCCAAAGTTAATAATTCACTTCTATCTTTTCGTGTAGCTTGTGTGATCATTGAATATAGTTACAAGTGGTGAAGTGTGTTGTTGTTATCTTATTTTCGTTGTTAGTTGTTTGTGAAGTAACCTCGCGTACCCCAGAGAACTAAGTGTAATAGCGTAATGTAATGTGTTATGTGTGTATGGCTAATGTTCTTACATGTTCAATTGTATTGTTTTAAAAAAAAAAATTGTTTGCCTTGTCTGTGTTCTCTGGGTTGCATGACGGGCGTTACAACTTGGTATCAGAGCCAAGGTTCTAACACTGGGCACTCTGGTTTCATATGAGCCCATTATGTTGTCCGGTTTATATATTCTTTCTTGAAGAAAAGTTAGTCTACATATGCATATGTTATGAAGGCAAAAATGTTATACTGAATGAATAGAGGTGAATGTGAATTTATTAATTGGAGTTGTTAAGTGATCATAGTAATCATGATATTGGCTTGTAGCATCATGAGATATATGGAAAATAGTACTTATGGAATGTGATCTTTTGAAGAGTAATGGAGTTGTGCATGTAATTGTAACCCCTGTAAATGTGAGAAGCCAGTAACTGTGCATTGATTGAGTGTTGTGAGTACCCTGTGCTTGCCTTGTGTGCCATGCGATGGTGATACTATGTACCCATCCATGGGAAAACTATTGTTTTTCTTGGTGTGGAAATAACCATACCATTCATGTGTCGCATGTTTGTTACCTGATTGAGGGCCAACCCACGTGTGGTTGAAATTTATATATGAGTAGCCAAAAGATAGTTTCACAGATTCTTTTCTTTTGGTTCTCCAGTCCCTCAATCTGTGAAGGGGTAGTAGCAGCCACAAAGTTCCTTGGGCGGAGTGTGTAGCGTACGCATATTGCGACGCAGAGTATTCTTAGCTCAACCGATCCCGAGGAAACGTACTCACTACTTCCCCTTATGATGGATCAGGGTACTTGATTCACATGTGCCAGCCTAAACCCCACAGTTTTGAGTATAGCAGCATTGGTTGTTAGTATTGGTCTGGCCATCCATAGGGACGTTGAGCTGACATTAGCGAGTGAACCTCGTCCGTATGAGAGGTGAAGCTCGAGTAGCCCCATATTGATATGCCCATATATGTATTGCATACACCGTATTTGCACATGTTCCGACATGATGCAATGGATACGATGCCACACCCCACTGATGTTCCGACACAGTGCTGGTGATGATGCCGTGTTGTTGATGGTAGCGAGCTGGGCTCGAGGACACGATGCCACGTGCTTAGACACGTGAAGGTGCACTATGAGATGTGCTATGATAGCCTACTTGTGTGATGAGCGTAATGGGGCCTCACACATTTGTAGAGGGATACTCATGTTTGCTTTCGACAGTGTTTGGGTCGGTTAGCATATGGGTAGGTCCTGGCCATGTATACCTCTGGCGACGGCGAGTACCTGCGTGTGCCTTTTCCATGAGGTATCGCTATGCGGGGTGTGTCTAGCGCGTGCCTACTTCCGCGGAGCCACGGACACACTGCCATGCGGCATACGACCAGTGCGTGCCTTCTCCGGCTGGTGTATGACCACGCCGCACTGAGATGCGATGCAGGATGGAGGCCGAGGTGCACATCCTATGCGGGCAACCAAGGAGTGCGAGGGCCACTTGGTTAGTCCATGTCGCGTGACGACGCGAGGCAGAGTGTAGCCGAGGAGCACACTCTGGGTCATGTGGATGGCGTGCTCACTCCGCACCACATGGGGGCTATTGTATAGCCGGACGTTGTTCCCTCCTTCCTCGTTTGGTGGCTAGTATCTAGTCACGCAGTGTTGTATAGTGCAATTTCTAAGATTGTGAACTTTCTTTATAATTATTGATGATTTTCTAGTGATTGTGAAAGCCGACACTTTGTTATATTTGATTGTGATGGTTTAGCCATACCTTGTGATCTTATTGCTCGTAGCCTCGTGGTTACATTTGATTTAGTGTTGAAATTGTGCACAATTATTTCTTTATTGTTGAAATTGAATTCTTGTTTTCTTTTATTTATGACTTGGTGGCTAAACTAATTTATTCTTATTGTTTTCGAGGTCAGCTATGTATTGTATTGTGATTCCTCTCCAAGGACGTATGAGGCGGACTTGGTGAGTGTATACGAGGAAGTAGATGCAGGGAACCTTGAGGATGGGGGTATGTGAGGCTATTTTATAGCTAGGACCCACTACCCACCTATGTGTGATGACTATCTCTTGGAGGCTAACCACCTTGTACAACAAGAGATGAGTCATAGTGGTCTTGTTTGGATGGTCTCGCCATGTGTGTGTGGCCTAACACCATCAACCCACTGAGTGTGAGGTATGGATTTATTGTGAGATGGATATTGGCTCTTGGCTCATGGATTTTGTATCATGGATTAGTATGATGCTTTCCGGTGTCCAGGTGGACCCTTGTGTAGCCTTGTGATGTGCTTTTACCGGTGATGTGATTGTGTATGTAGGTGTTAGATGTATATTTCTTATGTGTTGTTGCTTATTGATGTAAAAGAGGGATAACCACACTATCTTAAATGTGGGTATATTGTGACTCTGTGGTATAAATGGATTGGTTATTATTGAGAATCATAAATTGTGACTTAAATATGTTACTGAAACATGTTATGGTGAGTATTTTTGTTAATTTCAAGTAATCATTTGATGTGTTCTACCTTCTATGATATTTTGAAGATGATGTTGTGTAAATGGAAAATTGATTTAATAGGAGTACTTGCTATTGTTATTAATGCTGAAACCCAGTATGTTATTGTAAGGGATGTAAGGAATTATAAATAAAAGTAGTTAAGAAGATATTGTTTTCAAATGTGAAGCCGAATAGTGATTCTTATTGCAATGATTTAGAAAGAAGGTGTACGTCAATTAAAGATTAGAGAAATTTTGGTACTAATGTGGTTATGTTCCATTTTGAGCCATGTGACTTCCAGGAGTAAGTCGAGTTTTAGGGGGGGAGGATGTAGTACTCCTCCATTCTCACCTGAGTTGCAGGTAGTCTGGCTAAGGAGTCAGAAGAGAAAGATAGGGCAAGAGCGGCAAATGGTATTTTATATGTTGTGATTGGATTAATTATATAAGGGTAATATTGTTTATTAAAATGTTAGATTAAATTACATTTAAATATTTATTTATTTAATTTATTTTTAGAAAAAGTTACGAGTTTATTAAATGTTAATTAAATAATAAAATTGTGTTTATTATTTTAACTAATTATCTTGTTGAGGGTAATTGTTAGAATAAATTAAGTAAATTATTTAGATAATGTGCTTTGTAAATAAAAGTTGTAAAAAGCGGAAATTAAAACAAAAAAATATTGAAAATAGAAAAAAAAAATAATTAAATAAAAGTTTGGAAAAGCTGTGAGAACGAATGAAAACTCGGATCTAAAGGAAAAACTTGCTTTTAAAAAAAATATAATTGCTTTTATTTATGATTTTTATGAGCTTTTGAAAGCAATGGGTAATATTTTTTATTTAATGGAAGTTTTTGTGAGTTTGAGGGGGAGAGAGAGAGAGAGACGATTGGCTCGAGGCAATATCATTAGACTCTGGTCTATCATTTTTGGAAGGTAGCTTGAAATATACCAGGCCGGAGAGTTTCCTCATACCGGGCATTCGCATTTGGTGTCTTTCAGAATCTTCGCACCCCTTTATGTTGGAAGATTAGGGAGGAAGCCAGCAACAAGGAGGGAGGAGCAAGCATCGAATACCTTTTTCTATTATGTAAGGAGAGCTAACGATGGTGTGTAAGGGGAGGAAGGATAGCTTGAGCAGATTCAGGGTAGCTCAGAAGAGTAACAAGGATCTAAACAGGAGTAGCATACCTGTTAGCAAGGTAGCCACTAATTTCTCTTGGAATCGGACAGAGACAGGTATTTTCCATCATCTTCAAATATGATTTATTATTACTGCGTGTGTTGTTTGCACGAGGGTTCTTGCCTATATCTCTTTCCTGAATACATGACTACCAAGGCACTCACGATATATATGTTTGTCTATCTGCATTATCATTGGTTTGATTTCCTATCATTCTCCTTTAAATCTCCTTTAGTGAGGTCGATCGGTGCATACTCTGCATCCCTGCCCTTGCGTAGTATGAGTATGATGTAGCATAATGCATGCATACAGCAGACGCTTTCCTAGATTGTATGATGATATTATGCCGGAAAGTAGTTGAATGCTCTTCATTCTTGCATACCGATTTATTATGGTGTCTATATCGATTTTTATGTCCATTTAAGACTGTATAGCGGTCATATTTATGTCCAATCTTTGTGTTATCATGGTATTCGCTCTTCCTTGCATTTTAGCTGACATACTGCTCATCATCGGATTTTACCCTTTTCCCTCCATAATGATGCTGCCCTTTGTTGGCTCTGCTCGCCACCTCTGTATTGGATGGCTGCCTCTCAAACCGCCATGGCGTCGTCTAGATGTGCTATACTTGTTGTTTTTTATTCTTTTATGATTATGGTCGATTTCGTAGTTTGTTGGATTACTCGATGGAATTAGGCTGAATTCTATTCACTTGCTTTTAATATTATAGGTTGAATCAGTTTTCCTGTGGTGCAACCAGCGTATCTTGTTGCAGCTAAATATCACTTAGTCGCTGCTTTGAATTGTTCGGACCTTATGCTTGTTTCTGGCAACGAATAAGTTACCTATTACCAAGTAGCTTATGGAGTCTGTGAATGAGCTTTTAACTAATGCTTGGGCTGCGAATCCCTTTGTGTTGGCTATACCTTATACTTGGCATTCAATTTAAAAGCTATTATATTGGTTGCATTTCAATCTGTTGCAAACCCTCATGCAAGGTAGTCAATGTTAGCGCCTCCTCTCCCTCTTCTCTGTGGGGTTGATTATATTGCCAATTTGAAAGGTTTGAACCACCGACCTTATGTTATTGTATTTATTCCTTCTTTTTATTATTGCAAATAAAGTTCAGTGAATAGCATTAATGCTTGAGCATTACTAATATCTCATGTTCCACAGTAATGGATACTCGACCATTCTAATCCTTTCCCTACTTCATCAGCAGTATTTTTCCCTTAATTCATGTTACTGTTGTGTGATCAGCGCTTAGTGCTTTGTGTTGCTGCTTACCCATCCCACACGCCTCTGGGGCATAGCATGCTTTGTTTGGATCAAGGTGAAGTCCCTTCGATTGATTTTAAACCTACTTCTCTGCCATGCGCAACACCTTTAGGCTTGGGTCAAAATACCATTAAGGAGTGCACTGTAGTAATGTGCCATGCTCTTTACAAGAGTTATCAATTTAAGACAAACAAAAAATATATATAGATATATATCACAATTCTTTTACTTTTCCTTTAATTTCTTTATAGATAGTACTATTGTTCAACAACTTTGGCCTTGAGGAAGTTGAGGACCAACGAGCAGATTCCCTATTAGTCGAAGCCGAGAGAAATTACTGTGTCTCTACCTTTAGATCAACTTACATTGATGGCCATGGTTCGTTGCTTTTTTTTTTCTGCAGTCATTTCCTCATTATCCGAATGTAATGTTTCCTTGAAGATGCCTGATTTTCCTCCCTTTACCTCAGCGTTGGGTTTTGTTTCACTTCCTTGCCTTTAACATCATCATTAAAGGGGTGCAAGGAGCAATGAATAATTTTGTATGCCAATTTGATATGTATTCAGTGAGGGTAAATTTTGTGGTCTTTTTGGAAATCAGAATTTTGTCCTTATATTGTAAAGGGATATATTATAGGAAATTGCTATACTATTGTTTGATATTGTATTTAAAACTACGCTTAGATTTTGTGAAGGGGTGTGTAGCTTCCAAACAGTGTGACTGCGTCCCAAACTTCCAATTTTATTTGTTTTATGATGTTTTCCCTGTGCATTTATCCGTCCTTGATACTAAGGGCTTCCTTGTGTAGGCCAAAAGCCTTTCTTGAATTCGATCAATCTTATCTCTTTCAAATCATACATCCTGCTTGTTTTCAAACAAGATCTTCTTGAGAACAAAATGCAATCATTCAATAATCGACTCATCTCACCTTATATTCACCATTATACCCTCTTTAGGTTTGATGGCTTTGAATCTTTTGTTTCAGCCGATAGGTGCATGCACATGGAATTGTAATCTTTAGTGTGGAAAGTATAGGAATTGGTGTTTCAATTGAATCTTTATTTAGTTTACATATCATCAGTTTATACGTGTTATATGCGTATGGTGGCAGACGGTTTACATATATATATTGTGGCCTTGTAAAAGTAGACCCATGCTTTAATAAATTGTTTGTAGATGATTAACTAGGAATGAAAGGAAAATGGTATTTACATATCTAGATGAATAAAGAGTTTATTTAGATAGGTAAATTTGGTATCTATATAATGAGCTATAAGAAATGTGTAAAGAATTATAAGAGGAAGTTGATCTATTCTATAATGGGTTGTGTTGAACTATGAAGCTCTACTATAAAAGTTAGTTACATATACGTGGGGAAAATAGTTATATGTTTAAGAAATAAATAAATAGAATATAATTGTTATTTTTTTAAAAATCTTCATGACTAATGCTTGGATTGTATTCATACTTACCCAAACAATTGAATGATTGATTTTGATCAACTTACATTTAGATAAATGAGAAGGCCAATGCAAGTAAATGAATTTAGATAATTTCTTGAATGATTACTTTTCCTTGCATTCTTTTTACTATTGATTCATAAGTCCTTTATAGGGATAGTTACTTTTTAAACTCTTGTGAGTATGATTGACTTGATTGTTCGAGTGGTTGGTCTTCCAATTGTGAATGCGAGTCGTTAATGGCTACTGTTGTTATGCCTTGTGACCTTTCTTGTGCAAGTATGAATAAATATTTGAGTAGGCTATTTTTATTTTTTATGCTTATCTAGTTCTTCAGTCTTCGGCTTCACCTAAGTGGGTGGCAGCCGCCTAAGGAACTGTCTGGGGTGATGGACCCTAGAAAGGGTTGCGTACCCACTCTTCTAGTATGCAATTTTGTATGGGTCGCATAATGCTTATGAATAGAGGTTTGAGGTGGTGTGTATTTGTGGTGTTGTGTTACTTTTGTGTTGGGGTAGATTCCTCTTTGAAAGTCTTTTGAGTGATCCCTTGGTTGGTCAGTCAATGAGTTGGAGCAACTCAAGTTGTCGAACTACGGTGCCTCTGCGAATTATATACGTAGGCAAGGCCATCGAGTGATGAGCTCCCGAGGCATTAGGTCGGGCCCCTAGGACTGTTCTTCTGAGTCTTGTTTGAGTCTTGTCGTTTATTTTCGGTAACGTAAAAACTACCATTGATTTATATCACTCCTTTTAGTGATCATGTGTTAACTATCTTTGATCTAATGTGTGTGCCAAGTCATGTAGACCTTGCAGGTATAGGCATTGGGAGCAAGGACTTGTCGATAAAATAGAACGTAAGAGGTATGTAAGCTGACCTAAGTAAGTAGACTCTATTGCCAAAGTTAATAATTCACTTCTATCTTTTCGTGTAGCTTGTGTGATCATTGAATATAGTTACAAGTGGTGAAGTGTGTTGTTGTTATCTTATTTTCGTTGTTAGTTGTTTGTGAAGTAACCTCGCGTGCCCCAGATAACTAAGTGTAATAGCGTAATGTAATGTGTTATGTGTGTATGGCTAATGTTCTTACATGTTCAATTGTATTGTTTTAAAAAAAATTTGATTGCTTTGTCTGTGTTCTCTGGGTTGCATGACGGGTGTTACAGATTTCAAACATATAATCCTCCTTTAATTTTTTAACAAATAAAATACTTCAAAGATCTACAAAATCTTCATGGTAATATCTAACTTAAACATGAGAAAACATTATGCATTAAGCTCAACATACATTCATATAGAAAATGGAATTTGAAATTGTTTTGAATGCAACTACTATGAAAGATCTAAGAGATTGTAACATTAATTGACCAGTGCCTTAAACTAAGGGGGAGAATTCTAAACCATGGAATTGAAAACATACAACATTATTTGTGTAATGACTATGCCCATTAATGATGCCTTACACCATTAATACCTGAGACTCAACCAATAATACTTAGTGATTCATGCACACAATTGCATAAACCTTCATTCATGTTAATACAATTTAACTCATTCTTTAAATAAGAGTAATAACATTGAAAAAACATTCAAGAAAAGACAAGAAGATGAATAACATAAATATTTTATCACTTATGTTCAAAACTTATGCAATGTTTATAGTGGAGAACACTGGTCTCAAATATCTTGTTATTTATTTATCTAAGATAATATTATTGCGATACATTTACCATTATAAAATTCAGTAAACTCGTAGAACCTAAAATAAGAATCAATTCTATTAACCAGAATTGTTACAAAATTTCTCTCAAGAATATATTTGCGAGCAACCCCATATAATTGGACTTGAATTCCCTTTTATAAGAACAAGGGAGAAAAACAAGCCTCAGGCCAAATTGTACACAAGTCAAATATTCATTTGACAATCACATTACATCCAAAGGAAATTATATTTTCCCAAATATGAGGGATAATTTCACATAAGACAATAACCATTTTTATTTGTTGATGAAGATTCTCCCATCTTCAAAAAGGCTCCACAATCAATGTAGATTATTCTTTTCATGAGCTAAGCACATATTCCACGTGCTCCAAAATTTGTAAATGAAAAGCATAAAGTGAAGAAAAGAATATACCAAAGTAATTTCACATTTGCATTCCTTATCACCATATTTAAACCTGAGAAGGTGCAATATTTGAATGTTGACATATCCAAGGCCTAATCTGTACTAGTTCCAGGACATGTATTGCACTTCTCCTCACTAGAACATCGATTTTTGCAGACCATCAACTAAAATTGTAGTCACCAATTCCCAATTACAATAGCTCATATGTCCAATATATCAATATAATTGGACTTCCATGATGCAAATTCCTCCTCAATTGGCAATTCAAATCCCATAATACTATCTGCATTTTCCTTATATGGGCTACACATGACTACCACCTAGTTAGCTTCCTTGTCAAACTCCTTAAGGAAAACCCATGCATGCATAAGCCTATCCATGCTATTCCTCAACATATACAAATCTTCCCCATCACATATTAGCTTGGCCTAAGAGGATATAACTTGACTGCCCTAATCTTTCCATTATTGTAGGAGCTTAACTTCAACATTCTCATTCAAAACGTCTTAAAGGAGACCAAAATTTCAATTATCAAACTTCTAAACTAGTTCTCTAATTTTCATTTCTAAGGGCTCAATTAACCCTTGAGAACTCATTGTTTTAGTCACAAACCTCAGAGTTGGAAGAATTTTTGAAGGTTTATCTACATCACAAGAGGATGCAACAAACATATCTCTCAACATTTGTGCTCTTGGAATCCACTTATCCATGAAAGGAGTCGCAATCTCCTTATCTTTATCAATATTTTTAATGGAACCAAATATTAAAGAATATTTAGCATGAATACTAATTAATATTTTCTCAACTCCCTCATTCAAGTACTCAAGCACTGTTGTCACAATTTTCATGTTGTTCAACTGAACAAGATCATCAAGCCTATATTCATAGTTCTTGAGCTTCTCCATAAGGTCCTCCTTGGTAACCTCCTCAACTTGAGGAGCATGTGATGAATCAGGAGTTGACTATATAATTTACACATCTTTAGAATCAATGGGAGTAACCTCAACTTGAGTGTGAGGTGGTGAAAGAATTGGAGAAGGGAGAGCCCAAACTATAGCCTGTGATGTGCCAGGCTACATGGACTGAAACTATTGCTTCCACAAAGACATTTGAGTCTACATTTGTGGAATTTTTTCCTGACTCAAATTATACTTGGTAACCATCTCACTATATTGATTCCTAAACTTGTCTCTTTCTTTTTTTAATGACTTAACTATGGCCTTGGTGAATTGGGCCACATTCACACTCATTGTTGCTATTTCAAGGGAAGGTGTTTTTGATACTCTTTTAATAATGAGTCCTCCCCTGACCCTTGGAGTAGGCTTGGTAACTTAAGCCATCTTAGTGGTTGGGTCCAAAACCCAAATAGTAAGTGTATCCCATTTTTGATTGAAGGCTAACCCCTACAAGGCCAATGTGACCTCCTCTTCACTATTAAAAATTGGGGCATATTGTCTCCTCACAGTATCAAATGCAATTGTAAATGCCAAGTCCTATTTTGGGAGTAGTAGCACTCCACTCTTACCAATTACCTACCTGCTACTATAGTAATGTTCAAATATTTGTCCCTCATTTCATCTCAAACCTCAGCTTCAATAATCCTCTGTGGTTTATTAGGGCTCTCACTTCTCTTTTTATGCACCAACATTGCATATTTTTCCTTCATAGTTGTCCATACATACTCTTGGAGATATTGTGTTTTAACAAATTCATCATCCTCCATAAAGCATTCACAAGCTTAGAACCTCACATCCTTAGAGCTATTTACTCCACTTAGGTCATCTTTTCTTAACCTAAGGCTCAAGGTCTATGGTACCCTTTCCCCTCGAGGGGATGACATCCCTTGCATTATTTCTTAGTTATAAAAATTTCACCATCTAACTCCTCTACATGATAATCAACAAGGCTAGTAGTTTCAACCTTTTACCTTTTTATTAATGGCTCCTTTGGAGAGGTTGGCTATCTGGTTCATGAATCCAACTTTATTATTTCTAGAGCAAAAGAATGTTGTGATGACAATGGAGGTAGTTGTTGCTATGGAGATTGCACCTTTGACTCCTTAGACTATGCAAGAGTTGCAATTATCAACTACTTCTTGACTATGCTCTTCCTTCTTGAATAAATGTTAACTTTTATGGAAAGTGGATAGGTTGATTCTCCCTCTGTTATGGGGGCCTTCCCCTTATCTTCCACTATCCTTTATTCCTTCAATTTTTCTACAACTTTGTCAAAATTCTAAATAACTATTTCAATCTTCAAAATTGGGTCACTAATATCTGACAAATCCTTGAAATCATGGTCTTTGACCCTTCTTTCTCTTTCCAACTTCACAAAAACACCCCATTTCCTCATCCTATATGTTTGGACATTGAGGTACAATACATTTATAATAAGGTCCTCAGGTTGTGTATGGGTATGAACATATTTCCCTCCCCCGATCCTATTCATCAACCAAACCATGAATCCCTCAAGATCATAGTTATTATATGAATGTAGCTTCATATCATAGGGCATCATGTAGTATTCAAAAATATTTCTCCATCCATGTGTTATCATGACAAAATTTGCAAACACAGTGTAAGTAGGGAAAAATGTTCCCTTTCTCTTCTCATCTAGGAAAACATCATCCACATTGCCCAATTGCCACATTACTTCCCAAAAACCAATCCTTAAGAGCACCTCCCTATGGATTACATGGGGTGTTAACTATGTGCCAAATACCCTTAAAACTATGCAATCCTTATAAGGGATTACATCTCCCCAATTGTGAGAAATGTTTAATTCATGCCTCCTCTCAACTGGCCTCAATAAGTAATGTAATACTTTGGGGACCCTAGGCACATCAACCATTAAAGTGTTTATCAACTTCGAAGCAAAAAAATTGTAGCTACCACAAAACTATCCATTTTCTCATCATTATCCAATAATGTAGTCCATGATTGCACTGGAATTTAATGCAATCCACATTTCTTTTAGGCTCCATATCCTGACCAAAATAATCTGCACCTTTCGAAAGAAACATGTGCATGAATAAGGAATACCACCAAAACCTCATAGTTGATTCCCCATTCTTCAATGCTACTAATCCTTTGTGAATTTTCTCAGCTATGTATGTAGCAAAATCATAGAGAGTGTTAATATTGGGGCATTGGATACTTGCAACCATGTACATTTTGGCAATTGGAATGCTAGAGGTAGGATCAAAGCCCAATATATAGTAGAGGGAGTAAAAGGATTTCTAAAAATATTTAAGAAAATACTTAATGGGGAGGAGCTTGACATTAGAAGGTCCTAAAGTGATATTTCTTTTCTCCTTTTCTTTCCTTGTTGATATTAGAAAATTGGTCAACACTGAGACCCTAAAAAAATTTCTTTACTTTTCCATACTCCTTCCTCAATTTCTTTTCACTTATTTCTACCATATCCTTATTCCATTTGTTCAACTTGAACAAATACACAATTTATTCCCTAGTGACCCATAACATATTCTATTCATCATAGGTTTTGACAAACCTAACCAGAAGGTCATAATTTGCAACAATGGCCTTGAGAAGGTCTAAAACCATATACATGTTGGGAACAACCAACTTGGCCATGTCTAACCTCCATGGGTTGCTAAGTGGGCTACAAACATTCATGTTTCTAAACCATCCATGGAAAAGCTTCTATCTAGAGTATGGTAGGGTAGCATCTTTATAAGTGCAAAACTTATTAGTGATTCCAAACTTAGTTCTAGGGTCATGCTACTTACATTGTCCTTTTTCTTTATCAAAGGTTGAGTGTTTCAATTGTTTAGTGAGATCCTAAACTAGAGTTCTCACTACAAGTTTTGACCTAAAGGCCTATCCTTTTGATAAAAAAGCTTAGAATTTAGGTGCCATGGGTAATAGATGATTCAACCTAGGGCTCGAAGGCCTTAGACTATGGTTTGACTAGTTCGCAACAAGTGCTTGCACGTATCAAGGAAAGACTTGACACAAATAAATGACTAAAAGTACAACTTATATTATGCTAGAGAATTTAAAACCTTAAAAGAATCCCTACTAAGAAACCAGACAACAATAATAGCAATTGAATGGAAATTAGGGTAATTTTAAGATCAAGAGAGGTGAATTTCACTTATTCGATTTTCAATGCAGGAAACCCTAATTTGATGAAGCCAAATGATTGAACAACTTAGAAACATGTTCTAGATGCATTGAGAATACTTTTGAAATACATAATAAGCTTTAGTGAAAGCCTTTATGGAGAACAAATCCTCCAATTTAGTAGAAAACCATTAACTCCACCATTATTATTCACTTGTGTGAACCTGAATGACTCAATGAAGTACTTATAGAAACTTTGAATTTTCATTGTTGATTTGATATTGATGTGGACTAGTGAACGACTTAAATGGAGTCAAAAAAGTTTGAATATTTTCTTTTTAGTTGACTTGACATCCACCATGTTTTGTTTCTGCCAAGTGTACATCTCCTTCATTAGCATTGTGGTCCCACCATGCTTTACAATCCACTAGAAAATCAATGTGTGAATAGCCCACTAGCCTACTAGGATTTGCAAGGTTTAGATATTTGGTCATGGGCTAGTGGGGAATGACCCAGATTGACCTAATGACCATCAACATGCATCATCTTTAATCTATAAGCCAACGATCATAAAGCACATCCTTCTTTAGCAATACATGGTCAAGATTAAAACATCTAGATGAGAAAATTTTCACATGTATATATATCCTTTTAGTAGCATGATCTTTAACCTTCCATAGTTACTGAGAAATATTTCACTAAATATTTCCCCACCTTAATAGTTCTATGGGCAGTAGCAATGATGCCATTTGTTGCTTGCCCGCTATCCCTCCATAAGCCCAAATTTGACAATGGATCCCCCATAGGCTAGTGGGGAACACTCAATATTCATTTGTCAAAATACATATTAACCATTGATTTGGTTACCTTTATCCATTTGTGCCTTCGAACACTGGTAGGGCCCGCCATGAGGGTGGACAAGTGTCATTTGTCCGCTATCCCTCTAGCTTTGAATTTTATTATTTTAATCCCACGACCTAGTGGGGAACCAATACAATATGTTTGGTGGGACCCACCAAGAACTACTATGGGTTAAAATAAGTATGTGCACTTATTACATGACTTAAAATGGGGTTGCATGCTTAGGTTTACAAATTAAAAGACCTTAGGAAAATATTGAACTCAGAATTAGGATAAATGAAAATATTAAAAGATTTACAACCCACTTTGTTGGAAGAATGAAGAAGTTGACCTCTGAGTTTATTGTCATTGATGCAAACACTATTTGTTAATTAGATAAGTACATTGTGTGTCTACACTAATCTGATATTTTGATCTAGAAATCCTCTCAGTAAAAGGAAATTCTATGTTTTTTTGATATGTTTCTCATGAGTGTCAGTTACAACTATACATGAGTTTTCAACAAGTTTGGTTGATCTAGTTGAGTTATCCAAGTGACAAAAGTTTGGAATTCTTTTGTCTGATAGGGTTATGAGTTGTTTATCTTACAAATATCTCAAGTGTTCTTTATTAGGTCCATCTCGACCTAATTAGCATTCATTATGATTTTTTAAATGCGCTAAAAGGACTTTTGATTTAAGCCAACCTAATTGATGAATAAAGATGAAGATATGTATATGTGTGTGTATCATGAAGATAAGTGTGATACAAATATAGATGAAGGAATGGTGTGGTGTATAGTGATATGCCAATTATTGTAGAGATTTTTTTTTGACAATTATTGTATGCTTACAACCAGAGCAATTTTTTTGGTATTCCAAAGCTTAATTGGAACTGATCTCTACACTTTGAAGGTGTACTTACTCAGCTCATCATTTGACAGTGAGTCGTACCTTTTGGTATCTTGGAAATAAGCCATTTTTGTATTTAGGCTATGATCCTTTCAAGGATAGTGAGTCCTAGCAGTGACCCCTATAATATCTTGTAACCGGTTATAATATATTGTGAGCTAATCCTCACCATGGTTTTTCTCTTTTTGGGTTTTCCATATAAAAATCCTAGTGTCAATGTGTTATGATTTCTTTTATATTTTGGTTTACTGTTGCAGCTAGATGTGGATTGATAATTGGATGGTTAGTAATTAATTGTGTTAGTAAAATATTGATTCACCCCCCCCTCTCAATATTTGGTGTATTCAATAATTATTATCAAAGCTTGGTTCCTCTAAAGAAGTTTTAAAACTTGAGGAAGGTCCCAAAATTTGAATACATGACTAACAAAAGCTATCTTGTTCCTCTAGAAGAAAACTCTGCATCTAAGGAAATCAATGTTTCCCTTGAAGAATTAGGAAAAAGTGAAGATGAGAAGGAAACTATGAAAGGAAACTTAAAGGAAGAAAATGAATGCATCAAAAAGTTAAGAGAGTAGATCAAAAAATTCAAGGCATAGAGAAGTCAATGATCAATTGAAAAAGGCTAATGAAGACATTATCGAACTAAAGGTGCAAGTAGAAGAAAAGAAATGAATTGAGGAATGTCAGAAAGATGAGATTCAAACCAAAATTGATTAATGTACAAAGCTTGAACAAGAAGTAGTAACCCTAAGATCTAACCTAGAAAAAGTGAAAGCTCATGAAGAAAAATTCAAAACAAGCTCTACAAAGTTTGATGAGTTGTTTGAATCTTAGAAACATTCTAAGAATAAAACTGGTTTAGGACTTGAAGAAGGATAAAGTTCAAAGGAAAAACCAATTTCCAACAAAGTGGACAATCAAAAGAAGTTTCAAGGCAATATTCATCAAATCAAGAACCAAATGAGCAATACCAGAAGGATTCATATTCAACAAACTAATGCTCAAAGGTACCCATATTTTAATGGCTTTTATTTCTCATGCAATAAATTCGGTCATAGAGAAAAAAAATGTAGAAGTAGGATGAACTAGAATAGAATGAGTCTGAATGTTGGATTCTTTACTGGAAAATGATTTACTTGTAAAGAGTTTAGAAATAGAGCTACTGAGTGTAGAAGCTAGATAGTGCTGAACACATTTATTGCTAGTAGAAGGATTTAGTCCTTTCAAGGCTACTGCTACACATGTAATATCTTTAGAAATAAGGCTAATCAGTGTAGGTCAAAGATATATTGCATGCTACACTTACAAAAAATGAGGACATATATCAAAATTTTGTAGGAGAAAAATTGGGAAGAGACCTAATCCAATACAAAAGAAAAAATTTGTGAACAAAGTGGATCCTAAAGAAGTTATAAAAGAAATGGCTAAGATTTTGGAGGAAGAAGGAAGAACCTAAGAAAAAGGATGAGTCAAATACATTTGTATCTACATCCAGTGTAAATGCCTCTTCCAAAAACTAAACCTAGTAATGGTTTCAAGGGGATTAGTTACAGAGAAATATAAATAGCCACCGATATATGTGGTGTCAAGTAGTAACACATGGATATGTGGTGTGGGTCATCATTCTAAAGGAATTGGAGAAATCTTCGGTAGAAAATAGGTAGATTCAAAGAATTGCAAAACCTTTTTTGGTTTACAGTATGTTTCATAAAGTGTTCATCAACTTTAAAAATTTGAAAGGAAATAAATATGAACTAGGGAAAAATTCTTAAGTAATAAATCAAGAAACTAAGTCAAGGAAAAGCACATATGCACAATTGGGAAGAAGCAGTGCAAATTGAAGTGAGTTGAAGATGATTTAGAACATCGTACATTGAAACCCTAGTTCTTGAAAATAAAAAAAGGTATTCTCTATTATCTAAATTCCTTGGATTCTAAGTTGAAGGAAATTTTTGTTAAGCATATTCAAGTTGTGTGAGGAAGATGGCCACTCCTATTGTTGTGGAAATTTCTAAGAGACCCTGACCTAGATTTAGAATATATTCATGGAAAGTGTATGAAAATGATCCCATGGGTGCATTCTCACATATTCTGAGACATGTGCTACCCATTGAAGATACAAGAACATATATTCATGGGAAGCTAGAAGAATTCAATCACAAGGAGCTTAAGGACTTGTGGGATAGTGAGTTGATGGGAAATGTTCTACTTCTTAAGTCAGAATATGAAAACCTAGTTCAAATGAAGTTGAATGTTTGGAACTGGTTTCCAAACTTTTCTAGTGATAGTGAGGTGAAGTTTGTTATAATGGCCCTTAGTAGGGTTCATAGAAAATTTGTGTGGGTAAATGAACTAGGGGTTATCAGCAAGGAAGAAATTCATGTTGTGATTGGTCTTTGTGATACTGGATCCATTCTAGTTCTAAAGGTGATGAAAAATGATGCAATCACAAGGCTAACTGGTGCTACATTTGATAGAAGAGCTCTAACTACGAAGTATATTACATACCCTACTGTCAAGTATGTTGCCATCATGATTGAGTAGATCATCTATTTCACTAATCAAGTAAATTTAGTATCTACTATGACAATTCACACTGCATATGAAATGGTGGAGAATGAAAAAGATTTTGATCTTTGTGAATTGCTTAGGTTGCAACTTATGGAAAACCTAAGTATGACTAAGGCAAAGAAGCATGTCTTTAAATTTGGCACTTTAGTTGTTTGTTTATTATTTTATTTTCTGAGGGAATTACCAAGAAGAAAAGGAATAATATGGGATGGTAATAGGCTAGTTGCTCCTCAATTTTTTTATCATTTACATAGTCTAGGATATTTTAGGGCACAAAAAAATGCCCTAATTGCTTTCTTTGCAGTATTTTAGAATGACATGCATGAAAGAGAATAGATTTCAAGGAGTTTGGTGAAGAAGTAGGAAAAAGAGATAACCTTTCTTATATCTATAGATGAATGTATCATTCAGGCTGTAGAACCCAGAAATTGATGGATTGAACAACTAGGATATGAGATTGATGAACAAATGGCAGAGAGGTACATTGAGATTCTATTGGATAGTCCTAAGGACCCCTCTCTACCTAGGCATGGAACATATGAGGATAAATCTACTATAGTACATTTAGAGGCTACCACATATGAAAGAAGAAAGAAGGTTGAAGCTTTCTTCCAAGGACAATTTTTTTCTAAGGATGATATAGAATAGTTGAAGGAGGCTCTTGATGAAAGAAAATACAAATCTACTAAACAACCCTTTAGACCTAGGAAATTAGGAAGACTATCTTTTGGTACTGCACCAACACCTATCTCCTATATTGCCAGCTCCAATGCTATTAATATTGAGAAAGGGAAGAAGAAAGAAAAAAGTTTCCCTACATCTGTTGATATTGCTTCTCCTACCAGTCCTAGTACTAAGGCATCTAAGAAAAAGGACATGCCTCCTACTACACCATCTACTACTTCAAGAATAAGAAGAGTGAAACAAAAGGTTGACAAGAAAATAATTCTAAGTGATGCTATTCAGGAAGAAATAGAACTTGGCATAGAAGAAGAGTATAAAATGAAAAGAAACAAGAAGAGTAGTACCTCCTATGAAGAAGCTAAAATTAGAGTTGATATCTCTATGGATGAGGAGACAAAAGAAGAGGAGGATACTTACATGATTCATGTGCATAAGAAGAATGAAGAAGGCTCATCTGATCCTATGGCGGAAATGCATGGATCTCCTCCGGTAAGTGATTAACTATATTTAAATCTAGGAGCCTTTGTAAACAATATTATTGACAATGATCTTATACTAACAACTAATTTGTTTGATGAAGTTAATGATGAAGGGAAGGAAACTGTCATAAATGCATTTATTCAATATATAGTTATTTTTAATGTAAGTATGGAGACCATACAGTCCAAAGTTACTAAAAATGTGTGGAAAGAATTAGTACTTAGAAGGAAAGAGGTTATAATTTTTAAGAAAAAATGAGAAATGAAGCCTTAAAATCCATTAGTTCTACTTTTTTGGAAATAGAAGTTGAAAATCTAATAAAAGAATGTTCTACATTGTTTAGAGTCAAGCAGAGGGTTAATATGCTAATGGCTAAGGAAGATGACTATCTGGAAAAAGTAGGGCAAGAAACTTAGGATGTAATAAAAAAATTAGCAAGGAGTAATGGGACAAGAACTAATTATTCATCCCACACTGCTCAGGCATAGGAACATGTGTACCATTGTAGAAGTGATGGATAATCTAGCTTTGGAAAATGTTGATGAGACACTTGGAATTTTGGAGACCCTTTCCCCTCAGACTAATATAGAAGAGACAACTAGAAAAACATTTGATGATCAACATAATGATCATTCCAGTGATAGGCAAGAAGAACATCAAGAATCTACCAAAAATAGAGATGAGAAAAAAAAAAGAAGATGAAAGTGAAGGGAGTAAGGATAAAAAGAAGAATAGTGACAAGGATGGTGAGGAAAAAAGGGAGAAAGAAAACAAATATTACAAGCCCTCTAGAAAGTCATCTAGAGAAGAAAAAGAAGAAGAAGAAGAAGAAGAAAATGAAGAAGAAAAGAAGAAAGAGGAAGACAAGAAATTTATTCCATCTAAGAAGAGGAAAGGAGAAAAGGTTGTGTGTTGTCAAATCCATCTGGAGAATCATCCAAAAGTACACTTAAGGGTCTTATTTAAAGGAAAAATATACTTCAACCTATGCTTCCACCCTAGCTAGTTAAGTTGTCATCACATCTAGGTTATGTGGACTTGACCAAGATTACACTAGGTGATAGAATAAAACTAAGTGGCACTTTTATTAACTCTATCACACAAGAAGCTATGGAGTCATATCAAAAGGGAAATGAATTAATAAATGAAGTTATTAAAGCCTTACATGAGACATCCCTTACTGTTATAACATATAACTCTTTAGCTCCAATTAAAAATTTGAAGCTTATAGTTGATTTAGATAAAGAGTACATGTCTAACCTCAAGGTACAGACTCCAAAAGAAGTGGAGTTAAGTCTGCTAGAGAAAGGACTACTATTTCTGCAAGACAAGTGTACAATTGCACATGATAGGGCTTTGCAAACTTTGAAAGAAGTAAGAGAATGTGATGAGGAAGCCCAACTACTATTTATCTACTATATGAAGTGGCCTGAATCCACTCAAGGTATCAAGGATTTAATGGAATTGATTGAGTCTCAACTTGTAGATGCCTCCAGAGATTATAAGGTTGTAGATGATAGAAACTTTGTTGGATGGGTTTCTATTGTAGATATTTAGAGAAAAAAATTCATCTTACAGAGGTAGAAAGAAGATGCTATGATATATTATGCCCAAATTGGAGACTTGGTTATGTCCAGACATGTCTCTATATCAAATGCATGGATGGAAGAAAAAAAACTTGAGAAGATGAGTGTTGTTTCATCCACTCTGGAAGAAGGAGAAGAATGCTTAGCGGAATTAGAATCTTAGCACACAACTCTTTCCAGGGCTAAAGGAGTCTGCAATGATGGAAATCCAGTTTGGGAAGAAATTCTCAAGGAGTTACATGGTGCCCATAGATCCTGGATTGAAGTTTTTTTTCTTTTCTCAGTCCTTTGTCATTGATGTCAAAGGGGGAGAAGAGAAGAGTATGTATAAACAATGTTATGCTCTTTTTTGTGTTTATTGTTACTGTACATATGATAGGGGGAGTTGAGTACATTATTGCTACATAATATTTCATTTTGAAGTAAGTCTCATTTTTGGCACATGTTTCCATCAATGAAAAAAGGGGAGATTGTTGGAAGAATGAAGAAGGTGACCTTTGGGTTTGTTGTCAATGATGCCAACACTGTTTCGTAATAGGCTAAGTATATTGTGTGTCTACACTGAACCAGTATTTTGATCCAAAAATCCTCTCAGTAAAAGGAAATTCTATGATTTTTTGATATGTTGCTCATGAGTGTTAGTTACAGCTATAAACGAGTTTTCAACAATTTTAGTTAATCCAGTTAAGTTATCAAAGTGACAAAAGTTTTGCATTCTTTTGGCCAATAGGGTTAGGAATTGTTTATCTTACAAATGTTTAAAGTGTTCTTTATTAGGTTTGGGCCAACCTAATTAGTGTTCGTTATGATTTGTTGAAAATAAATTTTGATTTAAGCTAACCTAATTGATGAATAAAGATGAAGATATATGTGTGTATGATGAAGATAAGTGTGATACACATATAGATGAAGGAATGGTGTGGTATACAGTGATGTGACAAGTGTTGTAGTGCAAGGTTTTTAATAGTTTTTGTATGGTTATGACTTGAGTAGAATTTTTGGTATTCTAGAGATTAACCAGAACTAATCTCTGCACTTTGAAGGTGTACTTACATAGTTCATCATTGATGCAGGAGCATCCATGGCTCAGTGCAATCCTGTGTCAACTTAAGGTTTTATTTTTGAATTTTTGAATTTTGGTGTGTTGGATTTCATGTTTGAATATTGAAATTCATATTTTGGGGTGAAATTAAATATTTTTTGATGTGGAAAAAATTAAATTTTAAATTGATTTCAATTTGGGTCAAATTGGTGAAGGGGAATCATGGAGAGAATATGCTTTAAAACTGAAAAAATTAGAAAAAAGAAATTAATGGCATGGGTTTATGGGAACCATTAAGGCCATTTGTAAATCCTATTTTGAATTTTAACAAATCCTAAAAAATTAGGGATTGGAGAAGTGGGTGCCCAAAATGATTTTTCCTTCTTGCCTTTTGGAGAGTCAAAAAGAGGAGGGAAAGAAATTGAACAATCCTATCTTTGTGAGGCTGTTATGAGTGGGTTTTAATAAGTTTTAATTATCTTTTAAAGTCTGAATTTTGCAGCTATAGGAATAGGTGTGCGATATTGGAGAAGGAAAAATAAAGCAAATGAAATTAATTCCTTGATAGAGTGGTGGAGAATCAGAATTTTATAAAGCAATAAAAGAGTTTTGAAGGAAAATTTTGGGGGGAGGAAGCATGCATGCATAGCTTTCTCTGGAGGAGATTTTTTTGGGTGTTATTTTCAGGTTTGGACTGATTTACAATAGTCCATGGAGGTTTTAGAGTAGTTAGATTGAAGTTACAGAAATTACAGATGATGTTGTAGTGTTGAGAGATGAAATTGTTTGCAAGAGCTCACATGACTGAGCATAGTAATGTATTTGAATGTTTTTCCTTGCATATTTGATTCTTTTAGGAGGATTATTTTCTGCATCTCAGTCCATTATGACTGAAATATTTTTGTAATCATATTTCTTTAATGAAGAAAATCAATATTTTCATGTGCAAGAATTTTTTTTGAATTTTAAATTGCAAGTTTTATTTTTTGTTTGATCTTTTGTTGAGAGGTTTTTAGAGAGGGTCTTGAGAGTATTGGACCTAAAGGTTTTGCATTGTGTTGTGGCAGATTTGAGGCTGATTGCACAACCATTGAAATTCCAGGAGAATCTGTGACAGTTGCATAGTTGTTTGTTGTGATTTTGCAAGAGTTGGAAGGGGAATTTTTGTGAAACTTTGGTGTTTTTCCAAAAAGCATTTCATAATTGAGTTTTAAAGCTTTGTAAGGGTTTGTTGCAGCCTCATTGTCTTGTTTGGACTACTATAATTTTATTTTATAAAACTGGATGAATATATGAAACTTTGGTTGCTAGTTGCAAACTAGATTTACAGGTAATTTTTGCAAGTTTTAATTTTTGTTTTTGTGTGTGAGAAAATAGATGTGAGGTCTACTTATTCCAACTCTATCTTCATCAATCATTTGGAAGTGAGCCATACCTTTTTGTATCTTGGAAATAAGACATTTTTGTATTCAGGTTGCGAGTCTTTCAAGGACAGCGAGTCTTGGTAGTGAGCCCTATAATATCTTCTAACCGGTTATAATATATTGTGAGCTAATCCTAACCATGGCTTTTCCCTTTTTGGATTTTCCACATAAAAATCCTAGTGTCAATGTGTTATGATTTCTTTTATATTTTGGTTTACTATTGTAGCTAGATGTGGATTCATAATTGGATGGTTAGTAATTAATTGTGTTAGAAAAAAAATAATTCACCCCCCCTCTTAGTATTCAGTGTATTCAACAATTGTTATCAGAGCTTGGTTCCTCTAAAGAAGATTTACAACTTGAGGAAGGTCCTAAAATTTGAATAATTGGATGGTTAGTAGTTAATTGTGTTAGCAGAATACTGATTCAGCCCCCTCTTAGTATTTGGTGTATTCAACACGCTTAACATAAAGCATGATTTATAATGACTCAATGGGTGATGACTAGGAATACTAGGCTCAAGGGGTCAGTAACCAGATGGATTTGATGACTCAAATTATGACTTGAGAGACTGAGAATGAGTAAATACCAATCAACAGTGAATTAGAACATATGCAAATGGATTGACACTTAGGGTTTTTTAGAGGGTTTAATGCACACAAAAACCCTATAATAGAACTAAAAACAAAATCCTAAGCCATAGGACACACCCAAATCAGAAATATTTCTAGATTTAATAATAATCATCAGTGGAACACAAAAAAAAATAGGGGTTCCATCGGTGGCTCTAGTTGGGGATGTCTATTCTTCTAGAATAGAGTGAGATCTCAAAATATTGAGGTTGAAGCAAACCAAACCAGAGAACCAAAACTAGGGACAACTCAAAAAAGGTAGACTAGACCAACCAAAGAAAACACACCAAACCAAACCTATATACAAGTATACATACAAATACAATATACATGGAAAATATGCATACCTCGAGATAAATATTCATTTAAAAATTGTCCATGTATTGGTAGTTCAAGAAGTTCACCTATCAAACTTTACAAATAATAAGAGTCTTCACCATGTATATTTCACACCAGATAAGGGCCTAACCATAATGCATCAAATTTCCCATGTTTTCCCTTACCTTGAGCTCTAGCATTCCACATCATTACCATGATTCTTATATCAAACTTCCTCAAAGAAGCCTTTTTTATCATGCAAGTGTTTCACTTGCAACTGCATTTTAGTATTTTTTGTCATGATCTTCCCTTCTAGTTTCATCCAACTCTATCAGAGCATCAACCATGTGTTGCATCTCATCACTGATATCTTCATCATATTCTTGCAAAAAAATGTACATCTTCAACAATTTGTTTTGAGGTAGCCTTGCATCCAAACTGTTGATGGGTTTTTTTGCACTTCTCAACACAGACAAAGAACAAGTGCAACGTCTCTCTTGAAAGGTAAAAATTTGCAACTAATTTTTAGAAAATCACCCCAAGGTCTCTCAGGTGTCATGTCATGACTTGAAAATAACAACTTAGTTAATTGATGTGATTTGTGGGTAATCAGAAAGGGAATTTATTGTTTACTAAGAATGGAAGAATTTGGGTTTGCAAATGGAGTTTCATGAATTTTGGAAATGAATGAACAGTTGATGCAAGTTTAGGACAGCAAGCTAGAACTCCTTTTGGTTGATCAGATTTGGCTTTATAATGATGCTACAACTTTTCTTTAATTTTAAATTTTAAAGAAATATTAAAAGGGAAAAAAGGTTAGAATTTGTTTAAACCTGCAACTAATGATAAACAATAACAATGGAGGATGCTACAGTGGACAAACTTCCCAAAACTGAGTTCCACTTAACCAAGGATAGCCCACAGTCTCATGAAACTAGTGCAATCTTCAAGGGGTCTTTGTAGATTTTTAGATTGTTCATTCACCTTTAAAGCATGAATAAGAACTGAACTTAAGTGCAACAAGATAAACAATACTCAGACTAACTTTATATAGCAGTTTATCATCAATAAACAACAAAAATTATGAGCTAGAAAGACATCAAACACCATAACATACATCCACCATAAAATCACAACATGAACTAATAACTAAAAATAAATTAAACTTGAAAGAAACAAAGCTAAAATGAACAATTGGAGATAGAATCATGCACACATGGAGGTCACTAAACAAGAAACCATCAAAATAATGATTTTTTCATATATTTTTCTTCAACATGTATTTACACAACAACTCATCTCTCCCTTTGAAAATGAGAGGATGCCCCTATTTATAGTCCTCAAAAAGTAGAATGAATGGACAAGATTCATTTACAACTAGTGGTTCAGATTCATTCTAACTTAGGGTTTCACCTACCCCCCAATATATTATAATGTAAAAATATACTTTTGTCCTTTTCCCAATTTTGTCTCCTAGTCTATATTTTCTTTTAGTTACTTCTAGCTTTATAAGCTATTTTAACAAGTAATCATCATCCATAATAGGCTTTCTAGCCTCCTTTTGTGTAGTTACATATTCACCAAACTTGTCAATCATAGCCATCAACTTCTTTTCTTCCGAGAGCTCAAACTTAAGGATTTGGAAGGCTATCTTTTTGAATCTTTCAGTGATTTGATCCTAGTGTTTGGTGCACTTTGTTGCAGCCTTGATAATCTACTCTAATTCAATAAAGGCCCTTGCAAAAAAATCCATGAAACCTAGTGATAGCATGTCGTTAGCTCCCTACTCCATTTTCTTGTAAAATAATGGCTTGATTTTTTTCAGATCTATTTCCAGGGAGAGCATCTCATTATCTTTCATCATCTATAAATAATCTTTGTTATCTATTTGATGCTCCACAACCCATTCATAGTCAATTTCTAGTTGTTACAAGACCTTTTCCAATATTTCCTTCCTATATTCAAGATTCAGCTACTAGGTCTCAACTAGCCAATGATCTTCCTTAGGCAGTGCCATTTCTTTCTCCTAGGTTCCTTAGGAGAGCTTGAGGATGCTCTAGCTTTACATGGGTGATCCTATATAACTCGAGGAATTCCTTATAGATATTCATCATGTCTTCTACTTACTTTTTCAAACTTTGGAATTTATTGTACATCCTAGCTACATGATAGATGCCCATATCACCATTGTATATCACCTTGTTGAACTAGTTTGCGGTGGACTTGGTCCAGTTCTTCATTTTTTCCATTTCATTTATCTCTCCTTTGAGAGAAAGTAGGGTGCTATTGATTTAGTTGGAGCCTCTTCTTCTATGGAATTCCACTATTGGATGTAAGTAGTAAGGTCTACTACTTGTGCCTTCAGCTCTTCCTTGGTGGACTAGTCCTTGTTCATTTGTTGCAAAATAGTGGAGATAGACCCCTAGAAGTCATCAATCTTCTAGTCTCAGGTGGTAGGGCCTAGGTTGATAGTGGATATATGATAATCTTGGCCCTTGATGTTGCTTGCATCCTTGTCCATTTCTAGAGTGGCTATTTGTAGTGTTTGGGACCCAGAAGTATCAATGGTGATGTGGGATCTAACTTTTGGATTCTTCTCTTTATGAGTCCTTGTTTGAGCTCTAGCAAGAATTGCCTCTAACTGGACCTTAGGGTCAAAAATCATGTGAGTTTTCTTCTTCAGTTGCTCCTCTAGCCATGCAAGAACCTCTATTTTTTGTTTTGGTGATTCATGATCACCTTCCTCTTCACGTTGTTTTGAGGTTCATCCTCTTCATCACTAGTAGCCTTTCATCATTCTTTCCCTCCTTATCTAACTCTTTCTCCTATAGCATGGTATACTCTTTGTCAGGCTTGGTAGAGGCTACATTTTCTTCAACAGTATTTTACTCTCAGGGCATTGTCCCATTACCTTCTTCAGGTTCAATCTCGACATTTTGTTTGGGCTCAGTACCCTTCTCTTGTGTACTCTTTTCATCTTCTTTATATTTTCGCTCCTTCCCTTCTAGAGGTATTTCTTCCTATATCAATTCCTCATCTTAGCCAGTTTGTGGAGGTTCCTCAACTATTTCAACATCAACATTTATGTCCATTTCCCCTTCTTTAGAGCAACACTCCTCAGGGCCTGCTTCTTTATCCTGCTCCTAATCAGAGGTCTCAACTTCATAATATTCATCAAGTTTATCAGCATCCTCCTCTCTGTTGTGCAGTTTTCTCACACATGCCCCGCTGAAAGCAGGGACCCTCTTTCACTTTGGTTTTGGTGTCTTCGCCCTTTCATTTTGAGGTTTTGTCTTACCTTGGCATGTGCTTAAATGTTTATTTTGGTTTCTTAAATGATTCCCTAAGTTATTCAATGAAGATCTTTGGTTCTGAGCGAATTTTGGGTTTTTACCTTGGTTCAAGACTTTCCACCCTGGTCGGATTTTCCCAAATCCTACTCGGACTCCAGCTAAGCACTATGGTTAAGATATTTTCAGTCTTTGAGGAATTATGCTTGGGCCATATTTTTTTGGATTCCGTCTTGTTGTCGGGTTCCTGGATTTTCTTGGCTATCTTGTTGATTGCATTTAATGTCATCTGTATCGTTGGCAAGTGATGTATTTAATTAATTTTTGAGGTCTTTTGCACTATTATGCTTATTGTTTGCCATCGTTTGAGCTGACGAGTGCATTCTTGCAAGTGTTTGATTGGATTTGAGGCATTGAGTTTGAATTATTCGATTTGCTGGTGATTTATTTGGGGTATTACTGTTGTGCTCTTTGCTGGGCGCCATTCGATTCACATTTGTTTCTTTTGAGATCGATCCTTGCTTCATCAATGGTATGTATTCAATTGCCTTGCTTTTAATTGATGATTATGGATAGCACGTTGATATTATAGAAATTTTGGGGCTCGAATTCTTGAATATTTGATCACTTCATGCTTAAGGTTGCATAACATCGTTTGATTTATGGTTTCCCAAGTAATTTTTGAGTTTGTTTATTTATTTGTATTTTGATGAACTTGCTTGAGAGCTGTGATTTCCCCCTAGTAAGGAATTGACAGTTGAAATACCTAAATCTTGAGCTTTCCTGTGTGTTAATGGCAGATGTATAGGGTTTGAAACCTAGGGCAATACCATTTAACCCTAGTTTGCCTCCCAACTAGCCTAGAATGCAAAGAAAATTTATGAAAGGCCTATACCTAACTTGTCTCGAGCTTAAATCTTTGAAATTCATAATTGATTCATGAGTCTGGGAAAAATCATGATTTAACGCCGATGTTCGGGTTTCGCAGTCCCCTCAGGATTTTTTGGCTATGGCGGTTTCTCTCGATCTCCTTGATTTTGTTGATTTCCTTTGATTTCCCAGAATCTGCATACTTTCAGAGTTTTACCTTATCCGTGGATTTCCGTTGACCTCGGTTTTTTCGGAAGTCTTGTATCACCTGGATTTTCTAAAGTTTATGAAGTGCCTTCCCCTTTGTGGAAATCCATCTTTGGTAGATTTTCCCAAAATCTGATGAAGTGTAAAGAAATATGGAATTGTTGGATTTATTAATGATTTATGATGCATTTTATGGCTATTTCATGCTATCTTATGATCTCCTATGTGGTTTATTGATTGATAATGACTGGATTTAATTGTTAGTAGGTGTTTCATAATTATTCCGCTAGAATCTATCTGGTTTGGAATTTCACAAAATTCCTCTCTGGCTCAGATTCTGCGGATGATCCTGAAACCCAAAGTTTATCAAGATCATTTTTTATGATTTTTAATAACACCTTGATTGTATGAGGCTCATTTTAGTGATACCATTGATGAACTAACATTGGTTTGCTATAGTTTTTATTATGTTTCCTTTGTTAAGTGCAGGTTAAATCAAGCAAGGCAGTGACTGGGTCTTCAATGTCTGAGGTAAAAAAGATTAAGATGGACATCAGGAGAAAGATTCCAAAGAGTAAGATCACTTTTGTCTGGTCAGAGGTAACTAATACCAATGTTGGCCTATGGGACTATGAAGAGTTCAAAGGCAGAATGGTAGTAGATGATCTTCCCTTGGTGGCTAAGAGAATGCTGGAATCAGGCTTGTCACATGTGGCCAATTTTCCTTCCACAGTCCAGTGCTATGAGCTTGTCCTTGAGTGTGCCAGACATTATGATTAGGATACACAAATAATGATTGGTCCTCAAGGAAGAGTTGTTGCGAATCTGAATCTTGTTTCCATAGCCCAAAATTTTGATATGCCAGATAGATCTCACGTGGTGGCATTCAACATGAAGGCAGCTCAGGAGTACTATGATGAGAAGACTATGAAATCCCAATAGATTATCAATTCCAAGCTATAGAAGCCCAAGTCTCCTTATTCCAAGTTTCCTAAATAGCTATTCAGGGCAAAATTCAAGGAGTATTATGATGCCATCACAGTAGGGTGGTTGGATTGAAGAATGCTAGAATGTTTGAGAATTGGATGTTCCATGTGATTGTGACGATGGAACAAGAGAAGACTAACTACCATTGGGTAGGTGTCATAAGTAGAGTGATCCATGAGCATTTGTCCAATGTGCTGCAGACTAAGACCTTCAGGATGAGCCCATACTTGGTCTATTTGCAAGGTTTCATCCATATAAGGGATTGAGTGCTAGTGGCACCTTTGGATAGGATATTATTTGTGAGGTGTACCCTCAATTTCTTTTGGGAAGTTTTAGTTATAGGAGGGTGAATGATGCATTCACCATGCATATCACTAGATTGCTTCAGGGAGCAGAGCACACAAGGATTTCTAACACAGCCAAGGAGTTAATCAAGAAATATGGTGCTTGGTTTATTAAATTCCCAACCTTCTCATACATCTGGGTTGATGGTTGTCAAAGGGCCCCTTACAGACTTCCAAGATATCCAACTAATCATATCATACTTCTGGAAGTCACTAGACAAATATGTGACTTTGATGCTATTGTCAAGAGGGACAAGCATAAAACTGGTTTTGGTGGAGATTTCCCATTAAGGATTGGCACTGGAGAGGCTTGTCCTTCCATTGCTTATGCCCAAGCTTCAGAGGAGGAGATGAGTACTCTTGGTTTATCTTTCCACTCCAAGAGATCAAGGTTTGACATCACAGGTGAATCCCAAAAGAAGGCCAGTAGAGAATATAGCCATAAGGTTGATTTGGAGGACTACTGGGCCAATTGCAGTGATGAATTTGAGGTTAGGAAGAAGTTTTGTTAGCTCCCAGTGGAATCAATCCGACTATAAAATGTGAGGGCAGTCCTAGATCAATTTGAGGATGATGGAAATTTGATTCAAGATCATGCTTATGAGGCAGTAAAGGACAGGCCAATTGGTGATGTGGATTGGTTAGAGGAAGAGAAGACACAACTAAAAGAGTTGATGGATCCAGTCACTAAGTTCACCAAAATGTGGCTAAGGCATAAGTTGTGGGAGTTAGAGAATGAAGGTGTGCATTGCACCTATGATCTGATGGGGGATTTGGACCCTCATTCTAGTTCTAAAGAGTCAATTGACTAGGATCCTAAGGGAAAAGGTAAGTTGGATTCTCCATTCAAAATCAAGATTAAAGGTGTTCAAGAGGAGGTCCAAGAGACAGAAAAATAGAGAAATCCCATTGCCAAGAAAAGGTCAAAGACTAAGAGGTCTAAATAGAAAGAAACAGAAGGGAAGGGTCTTGAAGTTGATATTCCTGTGCCCAAAAGAAGAAGATTCATAAGATTGTCATAGAAGGCAAGCTTCAAGGTAGGAGAAGAGGAAGTTACCCCACTGGTGGTAAATCCAGAGAGCTCAGAGGAGAAGGCACGAGTATATACAAGGAGGTGAATGACTCCTTCTACCAAGGATAGTGGGCCTAAAATAGACCTTCCTCTGATTGTTTCTCATGAGGAGCAACATGATGATGTTCCTTCCGCCCATGAATCTTAAAGCAAACCAAGTGAATCTGAGAAAGCCGAAGAACATCCAGACACTGAAGGGGAGGAGTTTCATGAGGGTGACCTTTATAGTGTAGAGGCAGAAGTTGAAAAGGTAATGCAGTCTCCCTTGGTTGTGTATGCAGATTCACCTATTGGAACTGAAGAGGTTAAATATCCTCCAAGAGAAGAAGTAGAAAAGATTCCATCCTTGAGCATAAGGAGGAATATCCTGAAGAAAAGGAGAGTAAGACAGATGAGACTCCTGAGGAGAAGGGTTTGAGTGAAGAAGCACCTAAGGTTCAATAGGAGGAGGAGAAACAAAGCAAAGTGTAGTTGGAATCCATTGTTATAGAGTGGTTGGACAAGGAGATAAAGAGAAAACAAATTGTTGTGGAAGATACTCCACCAAATTGGGATGAGCTGCTAGCCAAGATTGGAAAGGACAAGAGTAAGAAGGCTAGGGTCATCTCAAGGATTGAAAGAGATGAGGCGAATAACAGAGTTTTCCACATTGCCACCCCTAATAAGGATAAGAATAGAGATGAGGTATCTGCAAAAGACTATAATGTGTAGAATTTCAATTTAGGGCCCACTTCTGTTGACCAAGACATTAAGGATTATCAAACTTCTAGTGTAGTCATCTTGGGCAGATTGAGGAAGGAAATAAAGACTAAGCAGGAGTTAAAAAAGGAAAATGAGAATCTTAGGAAGTGCTTGGAGGATCTAATGAAACCCTTGCAATCCATTAAACCCTTGGTTTCTGCTATGAATCCCTTACCTCAAGAGACTATCACCGAGCTGGAAAAAATGAAGGCTTCCAATCTTACTACTGCAAATTGGCTACAGGGAGTATGAACCAAAGGAAATGAAGCTATTAAAGATATTCCTTGAACAGGGAAGGATGCTATAAGGACGGTTGATTGGTTGAAAGAGGTGTTAGCTCAGGACAAAGAAGATACAAATCTCCTCCTGTAGAAAACCAAAACTATCATGGAGTACACCAGGGATAAGCTAGTAAGTGATAGAATCCTTCCTTCCTCCAGAGCTACTAAACCTTGGGAGTGGTTGAAGCATTGCAAATCAGGAAAAAGGTTTTGAAGAAGATTTACAAGTAGAGGAGGCAGATTGATGATACCCTAATTGGTGTGTATAATGGATCCATTGTTTTCTTTGAGATTATGACAGGGAGAAGGAAGATTGCCCCTAAATATTTGAGTTTAGAATAGTTGAGGAAGTGGTGGCATGATGTTTATGCCCCAATTAATGATGATTCCATTTCTAAGCACCAGTTGGATTATGTGACCACCTACATTGTTGTCATTGATAAGTACCTAACTTATAAGGTGGAGTGGGATAAGTCGGTGAAATAGTCAAGGGAAGAAATTGCATCAATTGAAAGGTGACTTAGGGCTTTTCCTTTACCACCTGTGGCCGACTTGGATAGGGTGTTTTTGAAAGTTCATGAAATGTTGGATTGGAATAAAGACAAAGGGGAAGGTAGTTAATGATTGGCTACATCAAGATTTGTGCTTCCCTATTATTTTTCCATGTATTGGTCCGAGCTGCATTGGAGATCCCAAGCTGACCTGGATGAAGTTCATGCATTTAATGCATATTTTATTTTATTTAGAATTTCTCTTGGCAGACTTGTTGTGCCTAATTATTATTGTAAAATCCTATCTAGGCCGACATGTTTTGGGGGTTCTATAAATATGGAATTTCACCTCATTTGTAAGGGTTAAGATGTTTTAGACTGACAAATAGAGAGATAGTTAGAGAAAATTAAGTAGAGCAAGAGTTAGCAAGTAGTTGTTCTCAAGAAAATATTGTAACAGAAAGTTGGAATTGTTGCTACAGTGGATAATTTGATGCAAGTAATGACATTGTGATTTGGTGCCATACTTGTGTTCTTCTTATCTTGCATGGTTCTTGTTATTCTATCTTTAGAATTTCTTTGAGGAAGATAATATTTAGATTAGATTTGTTTCAATAATGTTTATTTTTTGATATTTGAAGTGTTGCAGCAATCCCCAGTCCATACTTTTCACAACCAACTGATTGTTAGTTGCTTTGCAAAGTTAGCCTGGACTTTATATTCATTGTGCTTAGTTAAATTGTGAGGGTTTATTCATTTCAATTGCAATAGGGTTGTTTGAATGAATGTTCATGAATTGAAAATCTTAACACCTTAGAAGATTGCACTGATTCTATAAGATTGCAGATCCATCTAGGTCAAGTAGAAATCAGTTTTGAGGGATTGGTCCATTTCGAGTGTTGGTCATTTGCATTGTTAATCTTAGGTTTAATATCAAGTTTCGAAATCTCTTTGAAACCCTCCTATTTTTTTATTTCTTTTATCATTGGATTAAATTTTGGATTGAAGTATCATTATATTGTTAAATCTGATAAATTGAGATTCAATATTTTGCTTGTAGTAATGTCCCATTGTGATTACCAGTATTTTCACATTTATCACTGAGTTGTTTATGCATTGTCAAGACCTGACATTAGAGACCTTGGGGTTATATCTTGAGGCTTGCTCATAGAGATTTATCTTTCAAGAGAGATAGGATGTTATATTCGGTCTGAGTTGTTGCTATGCAGAAAACGTCATCAACAGATTGGGGCTAGAAGGAGGGCCTGAATAAGCAAGCTGGATCAATTTTTGAATGCTATCTCTCCTGAGAGATTTAGAAGAAGAACAAGATCCACTCCATGAGAGGAGGAATTTTAGGAAATACTAGACCCTACTAGGTCTAGAAGGACCAACAGAAGGGGAGAATCATCATAATCCCATCCACCTCCGTCATCTCCATCATCCCCATCCTCATCAGGATCATCTTCATCTAAGTCTGAGGACATTCCCATTCCACAACCTCAGTGAGTCATAAATCAGCCATTACTACCCCCACCTCCACCAATGGCTTTCCTAGCAAACAACCCATCTCCATTGAGTTTCTCCAATTACAATGTTATGCCCAAAAACCCTGAACACTTTTGTTCAAAATTACATGTCAATGATCCCAATAGAACTGCTGAGGAACACATCAGGATCTTTCAGACTGGCCTTAAGGATAGAGGGATAAACCATGATGATGTAGCATGTAGACTCTTTCCTTATTCATTCGGGGAGGATGCATTCTATTGGTACAATCATTTACTTGCTGGTTCTATCCAACATTGGACTGAGCTAGAGATTTTTTCTTGCAGAAGTTTCAGATTCCCATTAGCCCTAATGAGCTCTATCTCCAATTCACTAATGTCAAGAGAGAGGTCAATGAGCCTATAGCATCCTTCAACAATAGGTTTCATCATTCTTATAAGAGACTATAGGCACCCTATGATGTTGATGAACCCACTACCTTAGAAGTCTATTATGAGGGACTTGACAGTCTAACAGCTACCTTTATAAAGTGGAGTAATAACCCTCTTGATAATCTACTTGATGCATATGCAGAGGCTGTGAAGGTTAGCACTGCTTTAAGGAAACATCTGTCTGGGCCTTTACCCTCATTAGGACCTGTTTCTCACCCTAGACAAGTTCCAACTCTCAACCAGGCTCTTGCCAACCATACTCCTGTTATGAATCTGGTACCTCAGTTGCCTCTGGTCCCTCACCCAAGACCTCCTATGAGACAAGTGTCATCCACAATTGGTTACCCTCAGCAAAATGTGAATCAACCTCTACATATATAGCCTCAGGCTAGCTATCCCCCATACCTGCAGAATTCTAAAGTCTTGAACCAATCATTGAATGCCAATGCTACAGTAGGGTATTCCCAGAATAATGTGAATTAGCCTCCATATAGTAATCTTGACAAGGAGAGACTAGATGAATTGTTTGAACAAGTAAAGAAGATAAATATGGAGGTGACTTACTTGAGGAACCAAAATAGTCAGTTGCAAGCTACTCAGAGAAATATGCAGTCCAATTAGAATAGAGAAAATCCACAAGGACAACACTTTGATAGAGGGAAACATAATGAAAGAGGATACAATAATGAAAGAGGATATAACCAAGATAGAGGTTACAATAATGAAAGAGGGTATAAAAATTATTAAGGATTTAATAATGATAGAGGGTATAATAAAGATAGAAGATAAAACTATGATAAAGGGAAATCCTCAGGTCAGAACTTTGACAGAGGGCAAGGTGGCAGACAGGGGTTTGATAGGCAGCCATAGGACAAAACAAGACTTGGAACACATGGCCTAACAATGGAGGAGTCCCCACCCCATTGGATCAACCAGTTAATCAACCTATCAATTAGTCTGTCAATCAGCCAGTTAATCAAGAGAAGCCTCCTAGCGGTGTATATCTGGCCAAGGCTGCTTTATCAGGATGGTGTAGCCTCCACAAAATGAGTCAGCACTCTGAGTTAGATTGTCAAGAATTCCAAACAGCAGCCTCAATCTTTCAGTACGAAGTGGAGAATAATGCAAGTGGTTAGGAAATAGTACCATATATTCCTTATGATTCACCAGTTTTGGTATTGAATCATGCTCCTTTTCCACAAAGTAAGGAGAATGTACCTAAAGAGGAGTCTGACCAGTTGGAGGAAGAGGCAGACCAAGTATGCAATGGGGATGAAATGACATAGTTATTTGATGAGATTCCAATGAATGATAATGGTCCCAGAGATGAAGAAGAGGCTTTTGTTGAATAAGTGCAGACCTTCTAGAGACCTGTCAAGAAGTATGACTTGAGGGAATTTCCACATAGACATCCATAGGTTGGAGGCCCCTTCACTACTTCCATTCCACCGAACAATTTCAACATGCCTCCAGATCCTAATGCTAGCAATAATCCGTCACTACCTCAGGTGTCCAGGCAATATTTATCTCAAGATCTAGGGCATGCTGATGTGCCAAAATGGAGAAGTGTTGATGCAAACATAGATAAGGTGATAGAGTACCCAAAGGAGACCCCTGCTGATTTAAGTGAAGAACAGTTGGCCCTGTATGTTGCTAAAGAAATCAAAAAATTAAAGGTAATCCTATCTACATTTGAGTTATTAAAAGTTACAACCATTAGGAATGCAGTTCTAGGAGCTTATAATGCCAATTCCATGTCACAAGATAAATCAGTTAGCGAAAGTGTCAATAGAGCATCTAGTTCTCAATTAGTAGGAAGACAAAATCAAACTCATAATCAAGTCCATATGCCCCCTGGAGATACTAGGAAGGAGAAGGACAAATATCAAGTTGCTCAAGTTGATACTCGCTTAACTCTGTTTCAAGGGAAAACAAACACACCTCCATTCTTGATTTCTGTTCGAATCTTTGGTAAGAATTTGTATAATTGATTGTTGGATTCTGGTGCTTCAACCAATGTTATGCCTTTCGGTGTATGTAGAGCTATGGGCATTACTCCTGCTGACTCACAAAAGAAAGTCACACAATTGGATAGGCCTGAATTCAATGTTGTAGGAGAGTTAAATATGATTCATATGTAGATTGCTTATAATCCTAGAATTCAGGAGGTTATCAATATACAGTTGGCTGACATACCTGATGCTTATGGCCTAATCCTAGGAAGAGACTTTACCAGGGCTTTGAATGGGTATGTCTCGACTGATCACTCCCATATGGCTTCCTAGAAGGGAGTGTTGAACCAAATCAGAATTGAAAGAGAACCCAAAATGAAGTACATGATCACGGAATATTAGAAAACCTCTACTGAAATTCTGGTTTAAAAATTAAGTATGGGTAACTGTATGCTCGCAGCCCCTCTTGAGGAGCTAGATGTGGAGGAAGTTCTTATGTTCCACATAGTACCTGCTGACCTTAAAGTAGAATCCAGTGGTACTGAAGCCTTAGTGGAACCAGTTGAAAATGATGATGAATCAGTTGAAAATAATGATGATCTGAAAGATAGTTAGTTGGCTTTGCTAGATAGTTTTCAAGAGTTCATTCAGAAGTGCATTGAAGACCAAGTTTAGTTGGGAAGAGGAATGAACTTTGGGGAATTACTGTTGCCCAATGGGTGTAGGGTGCATAATGCCTCTCATTCAGAATTGTACTGTTGATTATGCTAGGCTGTAGTGGAACAAATACAGAAATGTATCATCCCCACTCTAGTAGTCAAAATTGATATCCAGAATGTCCAAGAAGATCCCAAAGGAAAAAGAGTAATGCCTTCTAAAAAACCATCTAGCAGCAATAGTGCAAGTGATACAGCAAGGAAATCTGTAGTTGTTGGATGTTGGACTTTAAGATTTGATGGGTCCAAATCAAGGCAAGGAGCTGGGGCAGGTTTTGAGCTAATTAGTCCAAGAGGTAAGACATTTTTTTCTGCTCATAGACTTCAATTTCACTGTATGAATAATGTAGCAGAATATGAGGCTTTGGTGCATGGACTGTTAATGGCGTTGAAGAAAAAGGTTACGATCTTGCAAGTTTTTGGAGATTCTGAGTTAGTAGTCAAGCAAGTTAGGAGACAATACTCTTGTCATTACATGAGAATGACCAACTATAGACATAGAGTATGGGATATTATTGAAGGATTTGACGCCTTCAACATTCAGTTGATTCCATGAAGTAAGAACCAGACGGCTGACTCCCTGGCCTGGGCAGCTAGTATATTGCAACCTCTGTCAATGTCTGGATTAAAGAAGTTTACTGTGGAGCTGACCCCAGTACCTCAGTACCTGATAACATCACCAAATTCTAGGTGTTCGAAGATGACAATCATATCTTAGATTTCATTACTAGTACAGAGGTCTTTGCTTCTCAAATCATTGATGAAACTGAGCTCTAAGAAGTAGAAATGGATTTGGAAAGGGTAATTAACTTGAAGACTAACATAATTCCCAGAGGGATAGTGCAATTAGAAAGGATCTTTGATCTGGACAAGGTCCAGAAGTAAGAACAGGATACCAAGGAAGAGTCCATTAGTGGATAGTGTGACAAATATAATATGGAAACTCAGGATGATTTCAAGAATGTTTTAATTGGAAAAGTGTGCACTCCTAAAGAAAGGAAAGGTATCATCAATCCACTACACAGATATCTAGATGTGATAGCCTGGAGTTATGAGGACTTAAAGACTTATGATACATCAATCATAATGCATACTATCCCTCTCAATCCAGGAGTAAAACCTTTCAGACAAAGGCAAAGGCCCATCAATGCTTTACTGGAACCCATAATATAGAAAGAAGTGTAGAAACTCTTGTTTGCAAGAATAATATTTCTAGTTAGACACTCTACTTGGGTTGCAAACCTGGTTCCAGTGCGAAAGAAAAATGGTGAAATCAAGCTATGTGTAGATTTCAAAAACCTAAATAGAGCTTCAGAAAAAGATAATTATCCAGTACCCTCACTGGATGAAGTACTCTAGATTGTCAATGGATCTTAGATTATGTATTTCTTGGATGGTTATTTAGGATACAACTAGGTCATGGTGCAGTATGAGGATAGGCACAAGACTTCTTTCACCACCAAGTGGGGCACTTTTTCCTATAGGAGGATGCCCTTTGGCTTGATTAATGTTGGAGCCACATTCCAAAGAGCCATGGACATTGTCTTTAACAACATAATTGTTAAGTGCATAATCATTTATATGGATGATCTAACAGTCTTTCCAAGAAGAGAGGTGATCATATCTCAGATTTACGCAAATTTTTTCAGAAATGTGGAGAGTTTGGGATATCACTCAATCCAAAGAAATACATCTTTGGGGTCGCAGAGGGTAAATTGTTGGGGCATGTTATCTCTAAGAAAGGAATTTCCATTGATCCAGAATGAAGCCATACTCAAAATCCCACCACCTGCTAGCAACAAAGAAATGAAATCATTCTTCGGTAAGATCAACTTTGTGAGGAAGTTCATCACTGGGTTTGCAGAAATAGTCAAGCCACCGAATGCAATGTTGAAGCAAGAGGCCAAAGTTTAATGGAATGCAAAAGCAAAGGAATAATTTGCAGAGATAAAAAGGGCTATTGCTGAAGCCCCTATTTTTGTAAGTCCAGACTATGCTAAACCATTCTATATATATTCATTTTCTTCTGATCATTCATGTGCTACTATGTTAACTCAAAAATCGGATCAAGGAAACGAGCATCCCATAGCATTCATGAGTGCACCCTTGAAGGATGTAGAGCTGAGATACCCAAGTGTGGAAAAAACAAGCCTATGCCTTAGTCAAAGCTGTAAAGAAATTTAGGCACTACATCCTTAGAAATAAAATCTTTGCAATAGTTTTTGATCTTGTAGTCAAGCTGTTGTTGATGTAGAATGAGCTGGGAGAACATAGAGCCAAGTGGGTAACTATGTTACAAGAATACGATATGGAAATTCAACCCATGAAGCTAGTAAGAGGGCAAGGGCTTACAAAGACAATGGCAGAGACAGGCCCTGATCTTACAGCTCAGAGTTATAATTTAGAGGATGTTTCTCCTAGTGAGTGGTATGATGATATTGTTCATTACCTCCTAACTCAGAGATGCCATGATCATCTTAATGCAGTGCAAAGAAGGGAATTGCGCTTAAAGAGTGATAGTTTCATGCTGAAAGGAGCTGTCCTATATAAGAAAAATCATGAGGGTATGTACTTAAGGTGCCTAGGAAAGGAAGAGTCTGAAAGAGTGATGTTCGAATTTCACGACAGATATGGTATAGGCCATGGATCATCACCTTCTACAGTGAACCATATTTTGAGAGTTGGTTACCATTGGCCTACACTATTCAAAGATACACACAACCATGTCAGAACTTGTCATGTGTGTCAGACTGCGACAGCCAGAGAGAAGTATGCAGTACTCCCACTCCAACCAGTCTTTGAGGTAAAACCTTTCGCATAGTGGGGGATGGACTTCATAGGTCCAATAAATCCAACTTCCTCTGCAAGTCACAGGTATATCCTTACTGTCACTGATTATTTTACAAGATGGATTGAGGCCCTTGCTTGCAAGCAATGTACTTCAGAGGTGGTAATTAATTTCATCGAATTAGGTATCATTAATCGTTTTGAATGTCCTATGTCTTTAGTTTGTGATAATGGTCCTGCATTTTCATCATTGAAGTTTTCTAATTGGGCTTTTGATCATGGGATTATCATTAAGTTTGTATCCAACTATTACCCTCAAGGTAATGGTTTGGCTGAGTCATCAAACAAAAATCTCCTAACTGTTATTCACAAACTGTTAAAAAGAAATATGAAGGATTGGCACACCCAACTCAGATTTTCTCTTTGGGCAGATCGTACCAGACATAAAACTTCCATAGGAATATCACCTTACCACATGGTTTATGGGTTAGAGCCTATTTTTCCTATTCATTTAAAGATCCCTACCCTTTAGTTCATTAATGAATATTATGATGAGGGAGATAAACGTGAGGCCAGACTTGCTGAATTATTACACCTTGAGGAAAAAAGAGATGAAGCCCTGGAAAACTTTGCTAAACATCAGGGGGTAGTCAAGAGATGGTTTGATAAAAGAGCCAAGGTAAAAGCTTTTAGGATTTCTGACTTGGTTCTTTACTAGGATAAATCCCATGACCATAAGGGGGAGCATGGAAAATTTGATAAACTTTGGCTAAGCCCTTACCGTATTTCAGAAATTCTAGGAGATAATGCTTTCTATTTGAAAACTCTCGTTGGAGAGGATATCCCACTGCCTATCAATGGGTAGTATTTAAAGCATTATTTCTAGTCTTGAGCTGTTTTCAACTCTTTTCCTGTATATAGTTAGATTAGGTTTCCTTTCTGTTTTGTTTGCTTCACTTTGCTTTGGTTAGATTAGGTTTCCCTTTCTGTTTTGCTTTTGTTTGTTTTGGTTAGTGTAGGTTTGATTTTGGTTTGTTTTGTTTTTTATGCTTTTCTCTTGCTTTGGAGGTTTTCCTATTTTCACCTCGATGTGTTGCACCTGCATGGAAAATATATCATTACCTGGGACTATTTTAAGTATTTTCTTGGTGGACTTTAGTCTTGTATGTTGAAAGGATGGTTGAAGTCTTTGTTGTTGCCAATAGTCTCAATGTTTAATTTATAGAAGATGGGTCACTGGTTTTGATTTGAATTCAAAGTACTCTAAAATCTTATATCTCTCATATATCTTAAGAATCCTGATGTTACCATAGAGATCCCTTGTAAGGTCTTATCAGGTGAAAAATCTTATTTCTACTTCAGCGCCACTGTTGTTCTCAATCCTGAGTGTGAACTTCATTGTTCACAAGTTGAAATGAAAAGTGATAGAGAAAAGAATATCAAAAGAAAGACAAGTGTAATATTGAAAATCAAAAGAATGAATTCAACTTATCAGGAGTATCTGAATATATCTATTAGGGCTATGGATGCCTGAATGGCAATAGAGCTATGTTCGGGAGAATCACAACGATAACCTCATCGGGGCTATGGATGCCTGACTGGCAGCGAGGCTCTATCCAGGTTGCTTTTGAAGTTAGAATCCTTACGTAGCCTGACTTGACTAAGCTTGGTTCTTGCAGTAGCTTAAGGAGGGAAATGAACTCATATGCACACACTTGGATTTTCAGTTTATAAAAGGTTCAGTCTACCCTTTGGTTCTAATTCTTTAATATTTACATTTTGATTTGTTTGTTTGCTAGTGAGATTGAAACCAGATATTCTGGGTTCTCGATTCATATTCATCATCAAATGCTCTGGAGCATTTTCCCAGTAGAGTTGCCATTTATTGTATAGTTTTCGCACACACGCCCCATTGAAAGTAGGGACCCTCTTTCGCTTTGGTTTTGGTGTCTTGGCCCTTTCATTTTGTGGTTTTTTCTTACCTTGGCATGTGCTTAAATTTTTATTTTGGTTTCCTAAATGATTCCCTAAGTTATTCATTGAAGATCTTTAGTTTTGAGTGAATTTTGGGTTTTTACCCTGGTTCGGAACTTTCCACCTCAGTCGGATTTTCCTGGATCCTGCTCGGACTCTGGTTGAACACTGTGGTTTGGAGATTTTCAATCTTCACGGAATTCCACGTGGGTCAGATTTTCAAGATTCTATCCTATCATCGGGTTCCCATATTTTCTTGGTTGTCTTGTCGATTGCATTTTATGTCATCTGTACCATTGGCAAGTGATGTATTTAATTGATTTTTGAGGTCTTTTGCACTATTATGCTTATTGTTTTCCATCGTTTGAGCTGAAGAGTGCATTCTTGCAAGTTTTTTATTGGATTTGAGGCGTTGAGTTTGAATTATTTGATTTGCTGGTGATTTCTTTGGGGTATTTCTGTTGTGCTCTTTGTTGGGTGCCATTCAATTCATATTTGTTGCTTTTCAGATCGATCCTTGCTTCATCAATGGTATGTATTTGATTTCCTTGCTTTTAATTGATGATTATGGATAGCACGTTGATATTATAGAACTTTTGGGGCTCAAATTCTTGAATATTTGATCACTTCATGGCTAGGGTTGCATAACAGCATTTCATTTATGGTTTCCCAAGTAATTTCTAAGTTTGCTTATTTATTTGCATTTTGATGAACTTGCTTGAGAGCTATGATTTCCCCCTAGTAAGGAATTGATAGTTGAAATACCTGAATCCTGAGCTTTCCTATGCATTAATGGTGGATATATAGGGTTTGAAACCTAGGGCAATACCATTTTACCCTAGTTTGCCTCTCTAATGGCCTAGAATGCAAAGAAAATCTATGAAAGGTCCATACCTAACTCGTCTTGAGCTTAAATATTTGAAATTCATAATCGATTCATGAGTCTGGGAAAAATCGTGATTTAACACTGATGTTCGGGTTTCGTAATCCCCTCGGGATTTTTCGGCTCTGGCGAATTCTTTCGATCTCCTTCATTTTCCCAATTTTCTTTGATTTCCCAGAATCTGCATACTTTCAGAGTTTTACCTTATCCACGGATTTCAGTTGACCCCAATTTTTTCCGAAGTCCTGTGTTGCCTAGATTTTCCAAAGTTTACGAAGTGCCTTCCCCTTTGCGGAAATCCATCTCTGGTAGATTTTCCCGAAATCTGATGAAGTGTAAGGAAATATGGAATGATTGGATTTATTAATGATTTATGATGCATTTTATGGCTATTTCATGCTATCTTATTATCCCCTATGTGGTTTATTGATTGATAATGATCGGATTTAATTGTTAGTAGGTGTTTCATAATTATTCCACTGAAATCCGTCTAGTCTGGAATTTCCCGAAATTCCTCTCTGGATCAGATTCTGCGGATGGTCTTGAAACCTGAAGTTTATCAAGATCATTTTTTATGAGTTTTAATAACACCTTGATATTATGAGGCTCATTTTAATGATACCCTTGATGAATTAACATTGGTTTTCTATGGTTTTTATTATGTTTCCTTTGTTAAGTGCGGGTTGAATCAAGCAAGGCGGTGACTGTGTCTTAAATGTCTGAGGCAGAAAAGATTAAGATGGACATCAAAAGCAAGATTCTAGAGAGTAAGATCACTTCTGTATGGTCAGAAGTAACTAATACTAACGTTGGACTATGGGACTATGAAGAGTCCAAAGGCGGAATGGCAACATATGATTTTCCTTTGGTGGCTAAGAGAATGCTAGAATTAGGCTTGTCACATGTGGCTGGTTTTCCTTCCACAGTCCAGTGCTATGAGATTTTTGTCGAGTGAGCCAGACATTATGATCAGGATACAAAAAGAATTATTGGTCCTCAAGGAAGAGTTGTTGCGAATCTAAATCTTGTTTCCATAGCCCAAAGTTTTGATATGCCGGATAGATCTCACATGGTGGCATTCAACATGAAGGTAGCTCAGGAGTACTATGATGAGCAGACTATGAAATCCCAATAGCTTATCAATTATTGGCTGGAGAAGCCCAAGTCTCATTATTCCAAGTTTCTTAAATAGCTATTCAGGGAAAAATTCAAGGAGTATTATGATGCCATCACTCTTCTCAACAGGGTGGTTGGATTGAAGAATGCTAGCATGTTTGAGAATTGGATGTGCCAGGTGATTGTGAGGATGGAACAAGAGAATACTGACTACCATTGGGCGGGTGTCATAAGTAGAGTGATCCATGAGCAGTTTTCCAATGTGCTACAGACTAAGACCTTGAGGATTATCTCATACTTGGTCTATGGTCTTACAAGGTTTCATCCATACAAGGGATTGAGTACCAGGGGTACCTTTGGATAGGATATTATTTGTGAGGTGTACCCTCAGTTGCATTTAGGAAGTTTGAGTTATATGAGGGTGAATGATGCATTCACCATGCATATCACTAGATTTCTTCAGGGAGCAAAGCACACAAGGATTTATGACCAAACCAAGGAGTTAATCAAGAAATATGGTGCTTGGTTTATTAAATTCCCAACCTTCTCATACATCTGGGTTGATGGCTGTCAAAGGTCCCCTTACAGACTTCCAAGGTATCCAACTAATCATATCATACTTCTGGAAGTCACTAGACAGATATGTGACTTTGATGCTATTGTCAAGAGGGACAAGCATCAAACTAGTTTTGGTGGAGATTTCCCATTAAGGATTGGCACTGGAGAGGCTTGTCCTTCCATTGCTTATGCCCAAGCTTTAGAGGAGGAGATGAGTACTCTTTGTTTGTCTTTCCACTCCAAGAGGTCAAGGTTTGACATCACAGGTGAAGCCAAAAAGAAGGCCAGTAGAGAATATAGCCATAAGGTTGATTTGGAGGACTACTGGGCCAATTGCAGTGATGAATTTGAGGTCAAGAAGAAGAAGTTCTCTTGGATCCCAGTGGAATCAATCCAATTATACAATGTAAGGGCAGTCCTAGATCAACTTGAGGATGATGGAAATTTGATTCAAGATCATGCTTATGAGGCCTTAAAGGATAGGCCAATTGGTGATGTGGATTGTTTAGATGAAGAGAAGATGGAACTAAAATAGTTGATGGATCCAGTCACCAAGTTCACCAGAATGTTGCTAAGGCATAAGGTATGGGAGTTAGAGAATGAAGGTGTGCATTGCACCTATGATCTAATGGGGGATTTGGACCCTCATTTTACTTCTGAAAAGTCAACTGAGCAGGATCCTAAGGGCAAAGGTAAGTTGGATTCTCCATTAAAAATCAAGATTAAAGGTGTTCAAGAGGAGAAGGTCCAAGAGACAAAAAAATAGAGAAATCCCATTGCCAAGAAAGGGTCAAAGACTAAGAGGTCTGAACAAAAAGAAATAGAAGGGAAGGGTCTTGAAGTTGATGTTCCTGTGCCCAAAAGAAGAAGATTCATAAGATTGTCACAGAAGGCAAGCTCCAAGGTAGGAGAAGAGGAAGTTACCCCACCGGTGGTAAATGTAGAGAGTTCAGAAGAGAAGGCACGAGTATATACAAGGAGGTCAAGAACTCCGTCTCCCAAGGATAGTCGGCCTAAAATAGACCTTCCTCTAGTTGTTTCTCATGAGGAGGATCATGATGATGTTCCTTCTGCCCATGAAGCTCAAAGCAAACCAAGTGAATCTAAGAAAGCTAAAGAACATCCAGACACTGAAGGGGAGGAGTTTCATGAGTGTTACCTTTATAGTGAAGAGGTAGAAGTTGAAAAGGTAATGTAGTCTCCCTTGGTTGTGTATGTAGAGTCACTTGTTGGAATTGAAGAGGTTAAATCTCCTCCAAGAGAAGAAGTAGAAAATATTCCATCCCCTGAGCATAAGGAGGAATATGCTGAAGAAAAGGAGAGTAAGAAAGGTGAGACTCTTGAGGAGTAGGGTTTGAGTGAAGAAGCACCTAAGGTTCAACAAGAGGAGGAGAAACAAAGAAAAGTGCAATTGGAATCCACTGTTCCAGAGTGGTTGGACAAGGAGATAAAGAGAAAACAAGTTGTGGAAGATACTCCACCAAACTGGGATGAGCTACTAGCCAAGATTGGAAAGGACAAGAGTAAGAAGAAGGCTAGGGTCATTTCAAGGATTGAAAGAGATGAGGTGAATAACAAATTTGTCCACATTGCCATCCCTGCTCAGGATAAGAATAGAGATGAGGTATCTACAAAAGACTATAATGTGCAGACTTTCAATTGAGGGTCCACTTCTGTTGAGCAGGACATTAAGGATTATCAGGGTTCTAGTGCAGCCATCTTGGGTAGATTAAGGAAGGAAATAAAAACTAAGTAGGAGTTAAAAAAGGAAAATGGGAATGTCAGGAAGTGCTTGGAGGATCTAATGAAACCCTTGCAATCCATTAACCCCTCGATTTTTGCTGCGAATCCCTTACCTCAAGAGACTATCACCGAGCTGGAAAAGATGAAGGCTTCCAATCTTGCTACTACAAATTGGCTGAACCAAAGGAAATGAGGCTATTAAAGATATTATGTCAACAGGGAAGGATGCTATAAGGGCGGTTGATTGGTTGAAAGAGGTGTTAGCTCAAGAAAAAGAAGATACAGATCTCCTACAGGAGAAAACCAAAACTATCATGGAGTACACCAGGGATAAGCTAGTAAGTGATAGAATCCTCCTTCCTCTGGAGCTGTTGAACATTGGGAGTGGTTTGAAGTGTTGAAAATCAGGAAAAAGGTTTTGAAGAAGATTCACAAGCAGAGGAGACAGATTAATGATACCCTAATTGGTGTGTATAATGGATCCATTGCTTTCTTTGAGTTTATGACAGGGAGAAGGAAGATTTCCCCTAAATATTTGAGTTTAGAATAGTTTAGGAAGTGGTGGCATGATATTTATGCCTGAATTAATGATGATTCCATTTCTAAGCACCGGTTGGATGATGCGTCCACCTACATTGCTGTCATTGATAACTACCTAACTTATAAGGTGGAGTGGGATAAGTTGGTGAAATAGTCAAGGGAAGAAATTGCATCAATTGAAAGGTGACTTAGGGTTTTGCCTTTACCACCTATGGCCAACTTGGATAGGGTTCTTTTTAAAGTTCATGAAATGTTGGATTGAAATAAAGACAAAGGGGAAGGTAGTTAATGATTGGCTACATCGAGATTTGTGCTTCCTTATTATTTTTCCATGCATTGGTCTGAGCTGCATTGGAGATCCCAGGCTGACCTGGATGAAGTTCATGCATTTAAGCATATTTTATTTTATTTAGAATTTCTCTTGACCGACTTGTTGTGCCTAATTATTATTGTAAAATCCTATCTAGGATGACATGTTTTGGGGGTTCTATAAATATGGCATTTCGCCTCATTTATAAGGGTTAATCATTTTTATACATAGACAAATAGAGAGATAGTTAGAGTGAATTAAGTAGAGCAAGAGTTAGTAAGTAGTTGTTCTTAAGCAAATATTTTCACAAAAAGCTCGAATTGTTGCTACAGTGGATAATTTGATGCAAGTAATGACATTGTGATTTGGTGCCATACTTGTGTTCTTCTTATCTTGCATGGTTCTTGTTATTCTATCTTTAGAATTTCTTTGAGGAAGATAATATTTATATTAGATTTGATTCAATAATGTTTATGGTTTGATATTTGAAGTGTTGCAGCAATCCCTAGTCCATACTTTCCGTAACCAACTGATTGTTAGTTTCTTTGCAAATTTATCCTGGACTTTATATTCATTATGCTTAGTTCAATTGTGAGGGTTTATTCATTTCAATTGCAATAGGGTTGTTTGAATGAATGTTCATGATTTTAAAATCTTAACACCTTAGAAAAATTGCACTATTTCTATAAGATTGCAGATCCATCTAGATCAAGTAGAAATCAATTTTGAGGGATTGGTCCATTTTGAGTGTTGGTCATTTGTATTGTTAATCTTAGGTTTAATATCAAGTTTATAAATCTCTTTGAAACCCTCATCTTTTGTTATTTCTTTGATCATTGGATTAAATTTAGGATTGAAGTATCATTATATTGTTAAATCTGATAAATTGAGATTCAGTATTTTTCTTGTAGTAACGTCCCATTGTGATTACCAACATTTTCACATTTATCACTGAGTTGTTTATGCATTGTCAAGACCTGACATTAGATACCTTGGGGTTATATCTTGAGGCTTGCTGATAGAGATTTACCTTTCAAGAGAGATAGGATATTATATTTTGTCTGAGTTGTTGTAGAGAAAACATCATCAACACTCTCTAGACCTTTGTGGACCTTCTTCATCAGAAGCCACCTTGTTAATATTTATTCTTAAACCACCCTCAAGATGTTCAAAATGATCATCCTAGTTAGAATCTTCGAGCTTATTAGTGATGTCTTTCACAACCTCTTTTTGTTGCTCTGTGTTGAGCCTCTCCATTTCTTCTAAAATTTGGATTATGGCTTCCATGTTGGGTGGATCGATAGGTGGTGGAGGGAGAGGAAAAGCAACAGTAAGTTGAGCCATCTATGCTTGGACATTAGGCTTGAGGATTACCCTAGAGAGCTCAATTAACACATTTTGCATATAACCCGAGAAGGTATGCGACAATGTTATAGGTGCCATGGGCATTGATGGTAGGGAAGGAAATAGAGTAGAAAGAGTATGTAGTGGAGGTGGGAGCGAGGAGGATGATAGCATAGAAGTGGTGGAAGAGGAAGAGTCTAATACCATCACTGGGGTAGTCGACTAGGTGATGGTGAGGTGGACTGAGATGTCCACAATCAGCAAAGATGAGGTGGAAAAATATTTGAGAGCAGAAGGGGATGATGTGGTGGTGGTAGCAATAGTTGTTGATGGAATGGAAAAGGTGGTAGGTGGTGGTGAGGGAGGTCACTCAAAATATTCTTCCTCTAAATATGCATGTTCCTCCTCCTAGATAGTTGGCGTCTCAAGAATGAATGTTCCCATTCTCTTTGCCCTCTTTGATGGCTGTCCCTCTATTGATTTCCTTGTATAAACCTTCTACTTGGGCTGGCATTTAGGTGCATCTTTCCTCTTTTTGGATCGAGTGATAGGTGGGGACCTGAGAGCTTCACTCGAGGAACCTACATCTACACCACTATCTATTTCACTTTCAATATCATCTTCAAGATCTTCGTATATGATCTCTACATATTTCTCATATAGTTGAGCTATTTTTCCATCAATCCATTACCTAGTTCTATGTTCAATGGAATGAGTGAGAATATCTAGGTCAATGACCTCTTCTTCAGTTCAATCAATGATTGGCAAGGGAATATCAGCCAAGGCATTGTACCTTTCATCTAAAATATTGTCATATTTGATAATTTGATCAAGCACAGGAAAAAAATTAATGGCCTTCACAAATTGGGAAGTCATCCTCATGTAATGTTGCATCTGAACATCCTTGTCATCATCACAATTCACCTAGAAGTCTTCAACATGAGGTCGGTGGGTGTGTTGTCTCCCAACTAGTTTCTTTAGCTTACCATGAGGTTCCACACTCCCCCTATCTTTGTGTAAGTCCAAGTGGTACTCTGCCAATTCCTTCCAGAGTGTTCAATGTATTGGAAAACTAGGAAAGAGTATTTTCCATGTCCAAATGTGAGGGGATATAAGACCCCCACTTGGTGTTTTTTCCTCAATAGTGTTTGGGCAGTCTGTAGCTATCAAGTAATATCTAACAAAATGATCCAATCATTGGGGTAGTGTAGTAATCGGCAGGGTCTCCCTAAGAACCCTTCTACTCTGATGTAAGTGAACTTTGGGAATTGGATGAATAGATATCCAAAACCCTTTACGAGTTCCTTGGTGTTGTGTGTCACTCTTCTTTCATTGTCCCCTCTTAAGGTTCAAATGATATGACTAATGAAGGAATCATTCACTCTTTTGTATTCCCTTTTGAAGTTCTTGTACTGCAATTGGGGGTAGCAATCATATACTTTAAGCTCTCCTTTCTTCATTCCGAATGTTCCTACATAGCATAACCCTTTGTATGGGAACTTGACTGCTAGAAGGTAGACCAAATATGAAGTCATGTAGAATTGGGAAGTCTTTTTCACTGCTATTGATTGATCATGTAGGTTATGTTGGCAAGAGACACTACAAATTATTATTTTTATTGTCATTGATGACAACCCTAGTCGGTGACAGATCCACATAACATCATTTTCTTATACTGGCAGTCAAATTGAGGACAGTCAGGAAGAATAGAACATCTGGCAGTTTGGTTTTCAACGATTCACGTGTATATTTCCAGTTGTTATTTTTGGTTGTGGAACTCATGGAAGGTCTATCAGTACATCTAATGTGTTGTCCAAAAATCTCAATGCCTCATATTAAGTCTTGTGTGAGTTTGGAGATTTGGTTTATAATTTTTTGTTTATCAGTATTTTGGGGCTGACTTAGTCGATAAAATATGTTGTGGATATTCTAGGAATGTTTATTTGAATATTTTTGTGTTTGGTCATTATGTTTTGGCTCCAAGCTAAGTTGTGGATGACTATTGTGGATGCGCATTAGATAACTCTTAAGATTTGATTTGAAAACTTGCTAATATTTTCAAGTCTTACTTGGAGCCAACATGTTACGATTAAATTGCTAGTCGTGGATATATATGTATGATATCTTATATTATTTTGGTGTGTGTGCATGGTGTTTCAATGTGTATTTCAAATTCTAGAAGAGTGTTAGGAAATTTTTATGCATAGTTTCACTTGCGCATAAAGATTTTGTGGAGTGAGTCAGAGCATAGCAGAGCAAAAGTTCAATATCAGTTAGAAGGATAGAAGATTGACAACCAAGCTTAACTAGAACTGTAATAAAGAATTTTTAGATGCTATTCCCTCAGTTCATTCTCTTGGATCTAATCCAAATGTAAGGTAGTGTTCCTTCCTATTTTGAGCAGTGAGCTCTAGGCAATGTGCCTGAATGCAAGTGCATTCCCATATTGTAAAATTATTTTTGAGTATACTTAGATTATATTGTGGATTGGCCATCCACCATGGTTTCTCCCCTAATAGGGTTTCCATGTAAAAATCCTTGTGTTATGGTGTTGTGGTTATTTTCTTTTTGTTTCTACATATTTCTCCTAGTTAAATATTTTAAGTGGATTAGTAATCAAAATAATAAAGTAATTTTTTGCAAAACATTGATTCACCCCCACCCTCTCAGTGTTGCTTGTTTCCAATAATTGGTATTAGAGCTAGTTTCTCAGAAGAAGTCTAATAGCTTGGGGATATCTTGGAAAGTGTTTTCAATGGATACAAGTAGTCTTCAACAACAACTTATGCTGGCCCTTGATGATCTTGAATAGTCAAAATATGAGAACTGGGAACTGCAAGAAAGTCTTGAGAATGTAGAAAAATTCATCCAATCATTGAAAGACAAAATCAATGAATCAAGGGAGAAAAGAAAGGAATTATGTGATCAACTTAAACAAAATAATAGAAACAAGGAAGATGAACAACTCATTCATGCCTTGAAGGAGAAAATAGAAGAGCGTGAAAAGTTTTCCAATGAAAATGCTGCCTTAAAGTGTGAGATGGAGTCCATCATGATGAAAATGACCAAGGAAATCAAAGATAGAAAGAAGAATGGAGAAAATATTTCTCAATCCTTGAAAGAAAAATATGAACAATGCAACCGATTGGACAATGAATTGGAACAATCTAAAAACAATGAGGAAACACTTGAAAAATAGCTTGATGATCTCAGAGATGAACTTACTACTACAAATGAGTACAAGGAGAAATTCAAAGCTAGTTCAACCAAACTTGATGAACTAATTAAAGGTCAGAGAACTGAAGGTGATAGGTGAGGTCTTGGATATGAAGAAGGAGAAAGTTTTGAAGCTAGACAAAGGAACTCTTGACAAAGGAATTTTAGACAAGTAAGATTCTGACAAAGAAATTAGATGAATGGAGCTAGAAGAAATCTGGTGAGACAACCAAATGCTCAGAGATTCAATGGTTATTGTTTTACTTCCAACAAATTTGGTCATATGGCTTCTCAATGTAGAAGCAGGATGAATTCAAGTGGACCATCATTCTTAGGTCAGTGCTTTAATTGCTATAAGTATGGTCATAAGTCAAGTGAATGCAGAGTTTTGATGAATAAGCTTCATAGAGATGTCAAGTGCTATGCATGCAATAGATTTTGGAATATTGCTAACCAATGTAGATCAAGGAAAAATCAGTGGAAGAGTTGGTCTGATCAAAGAAATGTTGTGTGCTACAATTGCAAAAAATTTGGGCATATTGCTAAATTCTATTGGAACAAAAGAGGTCTGGTAAGACAAAATACACAATAGGAAGTCAAAGGAAAAGGGAAAGTCACTATAGATGTGATCAGAAGGAAAATGTAGAAGAAATGGGTGAAAAATAATCCCTCTATCAAAAGAAATGTGCCAGCACTAGAATCTGCTTCTGGTAATTCCTTGGGGAATTAGTTTGATGCCCTTGGCCTAGGGGGAGTTGTTAGAAAAATCCTTCAAACCCCCTTGTAGGCAAGTGATACTAGAATGTGGACCAATCCAATAGGTGGATCAATGCTTTTCAAAAAAAATTTAACCAAATTGGAGCCAGTATTGTAGAATTGTGGAGATCCACAAAAAAATTATCTATCTCAATGCTTGAAATTAGAGTAACCATATGAACTAGGGTTAAGGAATTTATTGCGAGAAAAGGGGTTGGTTGTGCAAGTGATAAAAAACCATTTTTATCTTTCATTTGTCACTTTGCATTTTGAAGGAAAGTAGTTTGAAGAGCCTTGGAGTAAACCTAGTTGAATTGTGAAGAGATTCAAAGCTTGGAAGAATTTGCGAACGAATTTCAATCCAACAGAAAGGTATTTTTTGAGAAGCCTATGAATTTCTAAATTTGCAATCATGTCCACACCTCTGGTAGTAGAAGTCAAGGACAAACCCCATTCTAAATTCAAATGGCATCCCTATAAGTCTATTGAGACTGAACCCTTAGGAGCATTTTCATCTATGTCGTACGAAGTTTTGCACACTAAGGATATTAGGGCATATATTCATGCAAACATTGAAGAGTTAGGCACCTCTCAAATAATGAATATGTATTCTCATCATATAATTGGAGAAGATTTTATTGTAAAACCATAATTTCAAACCCTAGAAGAGAAAATTTTTGCATAGTTTGCAAGATTTCCCATATTTGAGGAAAATTAATGGGTTAGATACATTTTGAGTCATGTTCATGCCAAATTCATGTGGCTAAATATACCCTTCAAAATCACAAAAGAGGCTATATGTGTAGTAACAAGTCTGAATTCCACCAGTAGACTTCTAGTCTTGAAATCTGTGAAGAATGACAAGGTTACTAAGGCAACAAGCACAAAATGGGATAGAAGGGAAATGACAATAGAAGACATTGTTGAAGTAGATGTGAAATTTCCATCAATAGTCATTGGTTACAAGATATACTATTCTAGTTGGGATAATTTTGTATCTAGTACAACCATCTATGCAACTTATGAAATGGTAAAGAAAAATGAAGAATATGACTTATGTGAGCTACTCAGAAGTCAGTTGTTGGAGAATCTAAGCAAAATCAAGAAAGACAAGAAGAATACTTTTAAATATGGTAGTCTTCTATTGTGCTTATTTTTCTATTTCATGAATGAGGTTCTGGGCATTAGAAAAGTACATTGGAAAAATGATGAGCCTATAGTTGTTCAAATAAGGAACAAGTTATTTGGAATTGGTGATCGTTAGGTCAGAAACACTACCCCTTTGAGTACTTCAAAAATTTCCAGGATATGATGCATGTCAAGGAAAGAATTCCCACTTCAATTATGGAATAGTACAAAGACACTATCTACTTCATGGTGGATATTGACCAATGTCATATGGTAGTTGTTGATCCCAGAACAATTTGGATCATGCCTATGAGATACGAAGTAGAGGAGAACGTTCTAAAGATGTATGTAGAACACTTTCTGAATTCACCTCTGGATCAAGGAGAAGAAAGGTTTGGAACATATGCAGAGAAAAATATGCAGGTTCATGAGGAATTGAGAAAACCAATGATAGTTAGGAAAGTAAGAAAAGAGACAAAAGTTTTTTCAAAAAGGATGGGATTACCTGTAGAAGCTCTGAGAGAAGCAAGAAGGAGAGATGAGGCAGAAGTAGTAGAAGTGAAAGAAAAAATAGAGTCTGCTAGTCCTAGTGCATCCTCTACCCGCACTAGATCTACAAGGGGCTCCCCTGTAGCCAAGCCAGCTCAAGACAAGCCTTCTGGTAAAAGGAAGAAGAATAAAAGTACAATAACTTATAAGCCTATTTCAAAAGATGAGGAAATAGAATCAAAAGAAGTATTGAGAGAAGTTAAAGCTATCAGAACTCAGGCTATCGAGTTAAACAAGAGAAAATCTTCTGGAAAAGAAGAAAAGGCAAAGAAGGCTAAAGTTGATAAACTGGGTATGTCAGTTGATGAAGTTGTGAATAAAGTTGTCAAGGATGGTAATATCAACCCCCTATATGAATTGTATGAAACCTTTGATGAATCAGGTCAAAGAGTTCTAGAAGAAGCTACAATAAAACACATAATTTTTTTTAATAAAGTTCTTGTTGATATTATGTCTAGATTACCCAAGAATTTGTATGATATTTTGGAGTCGAGAAGGTTAAGTGCTAAAATAGAAGAAGATAATCTAAGGAAAAGAGTTCTTGTAGATTTGTGCTCATAAATGTCAATTGAAGAAATGGATTCACTCCTTGAAAAGGATAAAAAGGAATTTAAGAGCAAGATAAGGGTAAATAAACTCATGATTGGTGAAACTGATGCTATTGTTGGTGAAACTAAGGAAATTCTGGAAGAGTTTTTTTCAAAGAATAAGATTAACTTTGAGGAAATGAATACTAAAAATGTTCTAGAAAATGAGTAAGTGAATGTGGAGGTAAATGTAAATGAAGAAGAGAATGTGAATGAGGAGAATATGAATGTATCTGATCCTCCAAAATTTGAGGATATTCTAATTTCTCGTAATGTGGAAAATATAGACACCTATGGAAATTGAAGTTCCTAAGGTGGTATTAACTGAGGAGAAGGTGGTACAAAATGAAGAGGTTGAAGTGCCTAAAAGAAATCTGGAAATAGTCTTTGAAGAACCCAAGGTTGAAGAAGAAAAAGTTTAGGAAATCAAAGTGTAGGAAAGAGACACTGCCAAGGCAGTGAAGAGATCTTTGATGGAGCAATAGGAATATTTTGATCTTGAATTGGATGAAAGTTCAAGTAATCTACTTTGTTCCCAATTTAGATGATGAATGTTGAATCAATTGCTCAAGCTAAGGCCAGTGAGAAGATTTTGAAGTCTCACATAGAGGATAGTGAATTTCTAAGCCTTGCATCTAGAGTTCTACAAAAATTAATGCCTACTCATGTCATAGATCTGACAGATTCCTCTTCTAGTGAGCTAAAAAAGCTCATAAATGTTGTAAGTACTCAATTTGAGTCTCTTGAGAAATCTACTAAGAATAAAGTGCAAAAGTAGTTTAATAGAAAAATACTTAGTCAATTGAAGGTAGTGATTGCAAAGGATAAGATTCTATTAGCTAATTGCATAAAGAACACTCAAGGTTATAAATTTGAAGCTAGAAAATCCTATAAGTCTTGTTTGGTTCTGTCCAAGTTTACTGAAGGTGTGGACATCGAAAATCTGCAAATCGTTAGTAACTAACATATACAAACATGATTAGTTTCCAAGCAATAAGCACCATTCAACATCCATATGAGATATCTAACATGTTTTAAAATGCTATCTAATAACAAGATACATAAAATCCTATAAAGAAAAACATGAAATCAATCTATCCCATATTGGATTGGTGTCACATGTGCTAGTGACCCTTTCCCAATCCTTGATTGATAGCTTAGATGATGATGATAAGATGGAAATGATGAGCAAAATTAGTTCTCAAGGAGAGTAACTTTGCATATGCTTTTTGGATGAAATTGTGGAGATTGTGGAGATTGTGAAGGATTTGTGAAGATTGTGAAGCTGCTATTTAAAGATTTTCAAAATGCCAAGTGTTGAAGATGGACCAATGTGGGATCAAAAACAAGCCAATGAGTTGAGGACACTTGTCATCATGTGATTAGTTGATGTGTGTGCAAGATTTGGGAAGAGTGCCCAAGAGGGGGAAATTTTGAATTCAAATTTGCAATAAATTTTGAGAGGGGGACAAGAAAGAAGAGCAATAAATGCCCTGTTTGACTTGTCATGTTGAGGGAAAATGATTGTTTTAATAAATCAATAAAATTGATTTATTGTGCAAGTGGGATGGGATTAGCCTTAGATTAGGATTAGATTAATTTAATGATGATTATGCTGATTTAATGCTGATTAACTGATTTGACTTTTTGGACTTTGGAAAATGATTTAAGATTTGATTTAAATGGCTTTTTGATTTTAAATAACCTTAGGCAATGAGATTATTTAAATGGATGAAGGTGATGAATGGATCTAATGCAAATGTCTAGCTCGGTTGATGAATGAACCTGATCAAATGCAGAATGTAAATTTTGCATGTCTA
>VDFB02283331.1:109853-135707 GCA_007258455.2 Sequoia sempervirens
TTTTCGAATGTTTTTGGATTTTGATGTTTTTTCGATTTTTTTTGGATTTTCATGTCTCGGGGGCTGATCAAAGATTAGCCTTGCCTACGTTTAAGCTCAGAGACGACGTAGTTCGGATTCCAATGTTTTTGATGTTTTCTGTTTTTGACTTGTTTTTGGATTTTGATATGATTTGGATGTTTTTGGATTTTTGATGATTTTGACGATTTGGATATGGATATGTGTGATGATATCAGTGCTCTGTTTAGGATTTTGTTGAAAACCAAGCTAAGGTGGATTGATCAGATTGATGGATTATTGATGATGATGATAACATTGTTGAGGATACACAACAATGCAAGGACTGGATTGATCAGAATTGATAATGATAACATTGTCGAGGATACACGACAATGCAAAGATAGTGTTAAGCAACACAAGGATATCCCGAGATGATGATTTTTGATTGGATTTGATTGATCATGTTTGATGAAGCTTGGTTTCGAACAAAAGATGTTTGGATGATTTGATGTGATGTTTGACGTGCAGCTTAGATGCAACTGATAGTGATTGTTTGGATTGATGTTCGATGAAAGATGAAGCTTGATAAGGACTGTTTTCGTCAAAATATGCCATGGGCTAGTGATTCAGATTTTTTCGCTCACAAGTGGTGGACCAATTTGATTTCATGTTTACCAATGTTCGAATCGCCACATAAGCCAGAGGATATAGACCAAGATTTATTCTCGAAGCAAGATGTACATATCTGCCCCCAATGTCCAGCAATGTATGGAATGCGATGGGTGGATGCTTGGATAAGTGTATGGATGGATGGATATGCAAAGGATGCCAAGGATTATCTTGCGATAAGATAAGGTGTTCGGATAACAAGTGCTCATTTGGATAATGCTTCATGGCTTAGATAATGTTGCATAGGATAGGATCGATGAAAATGACCCATGTCAAGATGTTTTACCGTAAGCAAGCGTAAGGTGTGGTCCAAAATTGTATCAAGATCAAGATAACTAAGATGATGGATGCAAATATATGTGAATGGATTGGATAAATGGTTTATGGATGAATGGATTTATTATGGATGAAATGGATGGAATGCTCGATTTATTATGGATGGGATGAGATGCTTTCAACTGAAGTGGCGCACGTAGATGCTCGATTCCACACATGACGCCTGTTTGCCAGGTTTTCATCATGGTCTTTCCCAAAGTGCCGCCCATGCGGTTTTCACTAGAGGACGATTTTTATCTTTACTATTTTCAATCCTTTTTCTGATTTTTTTGGATTTTCATATTTTTGTGATTTTTTTGTATTTTATAGAAAGATTCATGTAAGAACCACCTGGTGGTGTTAGCGTAAACCTTACATCATAATGTGCCATCGATATTCTGCTTGAAGAAGCTGCTTTGCTAAGATACGTGCACTTGAATGCAGCTTTTGGGATTCTTGATCTGCTTCGTCGATACCGGAGTTAACTCTGTCTTGGTGCGCACATCGCGATAGATTGCCTTCTGAATCCTTATGATGAAGGGTCGTTGCCAATACATGGTCAATATGAGAATTAGATATTATGCATGGAGGTGTGGATGGAGTGCATTTAGGGATAAGAGATGGATTGGTTGATAGTTTTGAACCTTTGACTCTCCAAACTTGGGAAGATGAGCAATGATGGGTGGATACGGAAGTGTGCATGGAATTAGGACCAACTGCTTGATATACTTTGTATGTCGCTTGAAGAGCCTGCTTTTGATTTCGTTGACATCTTTGATGGATACCTTTCCCTCTTTTAGTTTGCCCCACAGTTTCTTTGACTGATGGAGTTTGATAGGGATGATCTTTCTTTGTATTCTTTGGTATCCATTTGTATTTGATTTGTCCATTATACTTCTCAGCTTCTTTTGCTTTGATAACATTTTTTGTACTTTGATTCAAATTTTTTCTTCGAAGTTGGTCCCAATTCATGGATGGGGTGATGGGTGGATGAAGATTCATGACGTGGTTGGTTGTAGTATTGACACTAGCTTCATCATAAGGACTCTTCATGCTCCCTATGTTGACGTTTGCTTGAGACGAAGTTGCCCCCAATATGGTAGAAGTACCTTCATGCTTTGATTCCGCCTGTTCTGAGAGCTTTTGTTTAGTAAATGTGCTCTGACGAATGACCACTGTAGATGACATTCTTTCAATTTGCTGCTCCGCTAACTCTGGATGTTCTATCTGACTTGTTTTGCTGAGCGGATAATGATGGATATCTTTATTCATGATGTCCTCAATCTGAGTTTGGGACATATTTGATCCTGATGTTGACAACTCTGTTTGATTGTAGGAGTTAAGAATCTGCTCTTTTTGTGTAACACAATCTTGTTCTTGATGAAGATCATCTACGTGTTCATCCATAGAAAGCATCTCATGGGTAGATGGAGGAGTAAGTGCTATGTGGATGTGATCATCTTGTGTGGATAGGAGAATATCCATTAGATCATTGTAGTATCTTGGAGATACAAATTTTTGATCTTGAATGATTTTGGGATTGCTTTCGATATGCTTTGGATCAAGCTCTTGACATGGATCGGTTTCAAAGGATGAATCGCTTACAAATGGTGCTTGGATATCTTCATTAGACATGGTAAGTGGTTCAACATCCTCAAGTGTCGAGTTTAGGGTTCTTTTAGTATCTGTAACCATGCGGTCAAAGGGGATCAACATGTTTTGAAAAGGACCATTGCTAGACTTTGGTGAAAGATTTTGATCATGCTTTGGAATAAATTCTTGAGATATGTCCTCTAACTCGTAAGGCGATGTAGAGACATTTTCAACATGATCATAGGTAAAATGATTGTGCATTATGTCAATAGGATCAAATAATCCCAACACTCCTTGAAAGAGATCACTAAAAAGTGGCTCTTGATGTATGGTGAGTTGATCATCGGATTGTGTAGATATATCTTCAATGTGCTCCTCGATGGAGAGGTTTTGATCATTGTTTTCGACAATTGCGATGGAGAGATTGTGAATGTCTTCGACCATAGCATCAAGTGATGTTGATATTTCTTGAATTGGCTCATTGTCGAGTTTTGTTGGTGGATTTTGATCGTGATTCAAAAGTGACTCTTGACATTTGTCGATTTGATCATTGGATGAAGTAAACGTGTGCTCAGTGATGGATTGATCTTGATCCTTGTTTTCAATAGTTGTCATCTGTTGTGTTTGTGCTCGTGTTGGTTGGGTAGCTTGAGAGGTTTGGGAAACTTGAAAGGATTGTTGCACTTGTTGAGCTTGTGTTGCTTGTTGTTGTTGCAGCGATGTTTGAGCTTGATTTTGCTGTGAAGCTTGAGAAGCGTGCGTGGCTATAGGCGCTTGCCGAATTGTTTCATATTGTTGGAGCAATTGTTGGTATGCTTTGAATGAAGCATTGTAATTGCTTACTTGGCTTAGTCGCAATGGTGGTGGTGGTGGGATTGAAATTGTGTTGGATGTAGTGACAAGTGTTTGAGATACGCTCGGAGCGATCATGGTAGTGAGGGGTTGAGATGTGATGGGAGTGATAGTGGTGTTTGGAATGATTGAAGGGATAGTGATGGTTGGATTGACCGAGGTGATAGGCCCTTGGGAGACCGTATTTTGATTTGGGATCAATGTTGTTGTTTGATTAGATACCATCCATTGGTGTGATGTCGATGGTATATTCAAAGGATTTGTCGTGATGGTTTGATTGATGTTAGGTGGATTGATTTGGGTGGCATGATTGGTGTTAGGTAAAGGGGGAAGCCCTAAACCAATGAATGATGTAGGTAATGGTGGTGGAGATTTCCCTTGGCGCAATGCCTCAACTATTTTGGAAAGTTCCGCAATTTGATCTCGCCAAATTTGTTCTTGATTTTGATTTTGACTCACTTGAGATAGTTGATTTGGCTTGTGTTCAAGTAGTTTTGGCATGCATGCTTGCGATTTTTGAATGGGATTATGGGAAAATTGACTTTGGATAATGTTCTGATTTGGCATGATAGGATGAACAATGTTGGTATTGGGAATCATTTTTCCAAAGGTTTCCGAGTTAGGATTCATGTTTCGAAAAAATGCATTTGGTACATCCATATTTGGTTTGTAGGGATTTGGTGGAATGATGTTGCTCGTTTGAAGACTCATGTATTGATTGTTTGGAGGATAGACTTGTAAGTTTGGACTTTGATTGAAATCTATCATGGGGAGATGTGTTCCAAAATTCAGATTGGGCATACCCACACTTGTTGTACCATTGACATTTGTCGAAGGAAATGATCCTATGCATGGATTTTGATAATTGATAGGCATTGCAAGGCTTTGAAGATTCAACTGATTTGGATTACCCAAGATGTATGGATCAAGTTTATATTCCATGTTCTTCTTGTGTTTTGACCTTGTTATGAAAGTGACTTCTAAGGTTCTTAGGACCAATGGCAAGATGGCGGATGAAAGGTGGATGATATGAGTGATGAACGTTTAGGAACTTTGAATCAATGCTAGACTTAGGGCTTGATTTTGATTGTTTGATGTGGATCATGAACTTGTAAACCCTAAAATGTTGGATGTTATCTTAGGATGAACTTGTTCAAAGAGGTGATAATTTAACTAAGTGTGCGTGGAAGGATTCATCCAAACACACCTAACTAAACAAATGATTTTGATTTGGTTTGGAAATGTACCCAAGTCTAGGTAATGATGTTTTCAAAGCTTTAAAGTTGTTTGTGGGATGATGTTGATAAATGTTTGAGGTGAATGAAGTGTTGGATTTTGATCCTAAGAGACTTAGAAAGACTTTGTTTACTAGGCCAAGGTATTGAAGAACACACTTTTCTCTAAGAGCAATCAAAAGACCAATATGACCAAGAGATATCAAGCACATGTGTGGGGTCCAATTTGTTATCTTTGCTTTTAATGACTTCTTTTTTTTACCAAATACACTTTCTTGATTATGTTTCAAACTAAGATGTCCTATGTCAAAATTCCTTTTCTTCCCACAAAGTGTTGTGTGGGAGTTCCAAGAAATTGAGGCAAAGGGATTTCCTATTGTTAACCCTAGTTAGAGCAAATGACGATATAAATTCAAGTGATGAGAAACCTCTAAGGACATAATCCCAAGGGAAGGCAACAACACTTAAATTTGTCAAAAGGTATTTGCTCTATCAAAAGGGGTTTGAAATTTGCATGATCATGTTTAAGTGTTTGTTTGCAAAATGTTTTCGAATACCCACTGTGTTTTCAAACAAAAAATAATTACAAGCCCTATGGATGTGATAGACAATGTTTGTTGAGTCCCCACTTGGACAAGTCCAGCTACGCCTACTTTTAGCGGATGGTTAGATGCTTGACCCCACTGGCTCCCCTCCACGGCACTCACTTATCTGGGGCAGCCAAGCATCAACACCCATGAAACTCCCATGGCATGCTTTCCATCTCTACTAAAAGCCGTAAAATTGTGGGGCGACTTGAGCGACCGTTCTTGCACCAACAAACAGATTAAGTTTTGCAAATTCTAACACATAGGTTCTAGTAAGGACTTTCCGTTCGTAGGAGTTGACCCAACGTGGCAAGAGTCCCCTTTCGGATCCATCTTGTCGGAGCCAACCGCGTGATTATGGCGTTTAACCAAAATCCTCATTTATATCCCGGCTGGAAATACTCTTGGCTTTAGAGTGTTACCGGTTGAGTCGTCGCTTGGGTGAGTACTTTTCCCCAAGGCAGGCCCTCTAAGATAAACAAAAGCGAGCAAAGACATAATCCGTAACTCGATCGATCTTTGATGGCACAAAGAAAGAGAATGTACGCGAAAATGCCCCTACTCACACTCGCACAAGATGTTCAATTTTTAAACCCAAAATGAAGTGTTTTAAAGCAATAAAATGTATTTTGAGTGTTTCTCTTGCACCCTAGATCGCACGAAGCGCAAGGGGAGAGGATACGCACTCAAAAGACAAAATAACACAATCAAGCACTTGTTCGTTTTAGCCTCAAAGCAATGATGACTTCATTTTAAGCACCAAAATCAAGTGTGAAGTTTGCCTTGTTCAATTTTAAACCAAAACGAAATCTAGTAAGTTTGTTCTAAGGTTCGTTTTAAGCCCTTTGCAATGAAAATGAAATTGTTCGTTTTAGCCCCAATTGAAAACTAATGTTCTAAAACGAAAAGGAAAACAATTTCGTGTAGTGTTGATTAAACACTTAAAGTGTTAAAGAACACATTGTGTTTTCAAAAAAAAAAAACATTTCCCTCCTTTCGTGAAGTAGTATTGATCAAAAAATCAAAGTGTTAAAAAACACAATGTGTTTTCAAACAAGAATCCTCCTCCTCTTTTGCTTTGCAGCTTTTCGCCTTCGTTTGCTTTTGTACCTTTGTCTTTCACCTTTTTCGCTTTTCCTTTGTTTGTACCTTTCACTTGCCCTTGTTCGCTTTTTGGTACCTATAAAAAAGAAAAGACAATCATGTGATAATTAGAACATCAAATTTATTAAACAATAATATGATTCAAATTTGTAAGATAAAAAGAGGCTTTCATAAGTGAATCATGCTTTCCTTAGACTTTACATAAATATAAAACTAGAGGGTTTTCTAATAAAGGTTTCTCTTATTGATAGTTTAATCTTAATAAACTAAGATCTCACATGAAAAGTTCATTGAAAGATAAAAACCATCAAATTTGTTTAGACCCCTTCCTTCTCACTAAAGTTATTAAGCCCCTAAAGAATAAATCTTCTAAAAAAAATACACCTTTCCCCAATTTCAAATGTTGACTTATAACATCATGACATTTATTTAAATGTTGAATTATGAGTGAACAAATAAAATAATGCACTCATTCAAGATAGGTGTATCAAGTTATCTGACAAGAATTCTCTAAAGAAATTGATACATAGTGTGATCCCTGCATATTGCCTCGTATTTCTCCTGCAAAACAATAAATGAGTAAGAGTTTGTATGACCTCTTATGATTCCCTCATGGGCAAAGGCCGAGGAGTTCAATTCTGTACCTGCCAAATTGTATTAACCGGGAAAGAATTTAAGAAATACCTATCCTTTGGCCTACACAAACAATGTGTGTGAAGTAAATGTGCAGGAAGTATTTTGAAATCTGCGCACTTCTTTCTCTAGATCTTCCTTTGCCAAGCGTAAAGCTTCCTCCTTTTGGAGTGAATGGACTTTAAGACCACAAGAAAACGCAGTTATGTGAGGCTATGAAAAGAACATTCATTAATCATAGGGAACACAGAAAACTTTGTCAGATGTTAATAAATGCCCGAACATTCATTTAAGACATGAAGAACGCAGGAACTTGGTTGTCAATATTAACAAATGCATGAATATTCATCTAAGATATGAAGAACACAGGGACCTTAGTTGAACCGATGCATATTCAAATTGATAAGTCACATGGTTCCTTACTGCGTAATCATGAGACAAGAGGTACTCTGCCCGAGATTAACACATATGTCCTCAATTTGCAGCAAATAACATCAAATCTCACATTTGGATGAGTAAAAGAAGACTTAGACTGAGGCGATTGACAGCAGGGGGATTATGGATGGCTTTTAAGTCAAGAAAGGACGCTGGTCTCCCACAATGGTGTTGGTGCGCAGGAAAGTCAGCAGACTGTGTGACATAACGTGTCAGCAAGGAAAGGCACTGTTCTAAACAATGGCATGTCAGAGGATTGAAAGCGGCGGTTGGAGGATATCGGAATGTGGGCTCTCAATTAAAGACCAAGTCTATGAATTCGCTTTCAGGGAATGCCTCAAGAGATGTCATATGTTGTAGTTGCAAGTGGGCAGGCAGACCCGTATGCAAAATGTGGATGCATAGACAAAGTACGTGCCAACTGTGTGACAGAATGTTGCAGGAGAATAGGCAAGATGCGTGAGCTCTGTTTGATAGTCGGATGTGGTAGTAAAGACAAGGCATGCGAACTGCTTGACAAAAGGCAGTAGCAAACAGGTCTGACAGAGGGCAGCGACCAAAGTTGCAGCTTAAAGCCATGGATCTTACGGTGAACAGATTCAGCTTAAAGTCACTGTTGTCATGCGCTTGGACTATCTCACCCTAGAACAATAAATCGGAACAGGAGTGCAGACACCTGATTTTATATGTTGGACATACTGTTCAAATGCAAACCGAACAATAAGGCCCACTAAATAGGGCGCGATAGCAGTAGATGTTGTTGCCCCTGTCCACAGCCACAACAAACTAAGGGATATAAGTGGCAGGAGCACACTGAGAACCCCTAGAGCTTATTTTTGATGCTTCTCTTGTCTGGTAAGGGTTGGAAACAAGGCTTCTGAACGCGATCTGTAACAAGAAGGAAAACAACAATCCCACTATAGAAAACAACCTCTGTAAAGGAGAGTATCAGAATTTTTTTTTAGAATAATACCAAATGGACGCACCCTTAGCTTGTTGACACAACAGTTTAGTTGGTTATTCAGAATCTTATAAAAGAAATCGAATAAAGTTTCCAAAAGACTGTATTAAAAAAGTATGTCCTGTGTAATGAACGAGAATCAGAAAGAGGAAAAATGGGTGATTCAAAAGATTATATAGCAATTTCAAAGCATTTGTCTCAGAGAAATGTGAAGCACAGACTAGGCACGTGAATTTTTTTTATTTTTTTATTTTGAGCGAAGCACTCACTGTGTGAGAAAGAACGCATAGAGACAGCACATTGACCATTGGATTGAATGCCAAAAAGAGATGTTTTCTATAATTGCAGGACATGCGCAAGATGATTTTGTTCAAAAGACTTTTAGAAACTTTCATGGTCTGCAACATTTACATGATATGCATCAAACAGATTTAAATGCTGAAAGCTAAAAGATGATAAAAATAAATGCAAATAAGGCATTGTCATCTAATGATTCTTTCACAGCCTTCCTTAAATCAAATTATAACAGAAAGCATTTTTTTTTTTTGGTTCAAATCTGACAAAGAAATATGATTTGATATTTCTCAATTCAGGAAATTTAGGTTTCAAACCAAAAAATGCTTTTAGAACTACACACAATTTATCTCAAAGCAGCCTGCCCTCCTTCTAGCGCCATTTTGTGGACATCGAAATCTGCAAATCGTTAGTAACTAACATATACAAACATGATTAGTTTCCAAGCAATAAGCACCATTTAACATCCATATGAGATATCTAACATGTTTTAAAATGCTATCTAATAACAAGATACATAAAATCCTATAAAGAAAAACATGAAACCAATCTATCCCATATTGGATTGGTGTCACATGTGCTAGTGACCCTTTCCCAATCCTTGATTGATAGCTTAGATGATGATGATAAGATGGAAATGATGAGCAAAATTAGTTCTCAAGGAGAGTAACTTTGCATATGCTTTTTGGATGAAATTGTGGAGATTGTGAAGATTGTGAAGGATTTGCTTGAGGATGATGCCTATTTAAAGATTTTCAAAATGCCAAGTGTTGAAGATGGACCAATGTGGGATCAAAAACAAGCCAATGAATTGAGGACACTTGTCATCATGTGATTAGTTGATGTGTGTGCAAGATTTGGGAAGAGTGCCCAAGAGGGGGAAATTTTGAATTCAAATTTGCAATAAATTTTGAGAGGGGGACAAGAAAGAAGAGCAATAAATGCCCTGTTTGACTTGTCATGGTTGAGGGAAAATGATTGTTTTAATAAATCAATAAAATTGATTTATTGTGCAAGTGGGATGGGATTAGCCTTAGATTAGGATTAGATTAATTTAATGATGATTATGCTGATTTAATGCTGATTAACTGATTTGACTTTTTGGACTTTGGAAAATGATTTAAGATTTGATTTAAATGGCTTTTGATTTTAAATAACCTTAGGCAATGAGATTATTTAAATGGATGAAGGTGATGAATGGATCTAATGCAAATGTCTAGCTCGGTTGATGAATGAACCTGATCAAATGCAGAATGTAAATTTTGCATGTCTACAGAAGGTAATGAGAAAAAGGTGAAGGATCTATAAAATCATTTAGCTACCATTTCTACTACGTTTGATCCATTAGCTAGTGATGTGGTTCAGCAAGAAGGTCAAGTAACAACTCTACTTGACAAAATAAGATGTTTAGAGAATAAAAATGACAAAATTGTTGGGAGAGTATGTGAACTTAGGGGAGTAATTTGTCTGAATATTGAGATAATGATGATTTTTTTGAAGGAAGCAAAAGTTGTTGTAGCAGTTAGTGACCCAGAGAATCTTGAAACTACGAAGGCTCAATCCTATTTAATGTGTGGTCACATAATAGTTTTGGAAAGTCTCAAAAAGGTTTGCGATGAAAATTTAAGAGTGTTGAAGCAAGATTTTGTAGATGTCTTCAAATATTTGTAAGTTACAAGTTCATGCCTGTATAGTTTTGGAATTTTTTCTTAGTTTCCCTAGTTCTTGCCATTGATATCATAGGGGGAGAAGTGTATAGTGAAAAATGTATAGTCATCATAGTGGGAATTGTTTTTCCCAAGATTGAAGTTGATTTTGAAGTTTTGAAGTGGTAGTGTAACTCATGTTGGTTTTGATCCAACACTTAGTAATTTTTCACTAAGTGTTACCATCAATTCCAAAGGGAGAGATTGTTGGAAAGATACACTACAAATTATTTTTGGTGTTGTCATTGATGGCAACCCTAGTCAGTGATAGATCCGCATAACATCATTTCCTTATACTGGAAGTCAGATCGAGGACAGTCAGGAAGAACAAAACATTTGAAAGTTTGGTGTTCAAGGATTCACATGCAGATTTCTAGTTGTTATTTTGGGTTGTGGAACTCATGGGAGGTCTATCAATACATCTAATGTGTTGTTCAAAAATATTAGTGCCTTGTATTAAGTCTTGTGTGGGTTTGGAGATCCAACTGATACTTTTCTATTTATCAGTATTTTGGGGCTGACTTAGTCGATAAAATATGTTGCGGATATTCTAGGAATGTTTATTCAAATATTTTTGTGTTTGGTCATTATGTTTTGGGTCCAAGTTAAGTTGTGGATGACTGTTGTGGATGTGCATTGGATAACTCTTAAGATTTGAGCTGACAAATTGCTAATAGTTTTAAGTCTTACTTGGAGTCGACATGTTATGATTAAATTTCTAGTCATGGATATATATGTATGATCTCTTATATCATTTTGGTGTGTATGCATGGTGTGTGAATGTGTATTGTGAATTCTAGAAGAGTGTTAGGATGATTTTATGCACATTTTCACTTGCGCATAAATATTTTGTGGAGAGAGTCATAGCAGAGTAGAGCAAAAGTTTAGTATTGGTTAGAAGGACAAAATATTGGCAACCAAGCTTAACCATAACTGTAATCAAGGTAGTATGCCTTCCTATTTTGAGTAGTGAGTTCTAGGTAGTGTGCTTGAATGCAAGTGCATTCCCATATTGTAAAATTATTTTTGAGTATACTCAAATTATATTATGGATTGGCCATCCACCGTGGGTTTTCCCCTAACAGGGTTTCCACATAAAAATCCTTTTGTTATGGTTTTGTGGTTATTTTCTTTCTGTTTCTACATATTTCTCCTAGTTAAATATTTTAAGTGGATTAGTAATAAGAATAATAAAGTAATTTTTTGTAGAACAATGATTCATCCCCCCTCTCAGTGTTGCTTGTTTCCAACAGGTTATTTCTTATCATCTTGGCCAAGTGGAATTTTTTTGTGCCTTGTAGGATCTCCACCAAAAAGTAAAACATCCATTCTTGAAAGAAGGTGGAAATACGCAAGCCCATCACTCTACTTAGGAGTGTGACTAGGTCATGATGTTCTTCTAGGAAGTTGCTTCTATACAACTTTTGGGGTACCCTATTGGCACTACCCCTCTTGTCCTTCAACCATGATTTATTGATTATTCTTTTGTACCCAAGAGGACCAACTGCCAGACTTGTTGAGAAAAATCCTTTTCAACTTCCTCCATCTTCTTGAAGGTTGGGATGACAAATGTCTTGCTAATAGATTTGGTAGATAAATCTACTAGTACCCTTCCATCTTTGGCAATTATTTTCTAGGTACCAACGTGGTAGCATTCCTAGAAAGCCATTACTAACTCTAGAGAAATTAGTGTGGGAGGGAAGCCTGTTGCCTTCACATGGCCACTTTCCTTTATCTTTTGGGCATCTTCCGTGGTGGGATTAACCATCACCCTCTTCTTGATTTCATCTATGTTTACATGGCTGAGGTTGGTATCAAAGACTATGTCATACTTAGATGCAAGCTTAGAGGTGCACTCCACCCTGTGAAACTTGTACTTCATCTACTCCTTCTCTTCTTTCCCCTAGGGGTTCTTGCGGGTTTCTTTCCTTTGTCAACCTTTCCTACTAGCTTCCCCGATGGTCCCTCGACAAGTTCTATAAATCCTACACTTAAAGAGCACAATAAGTGCATTAGTAGGTCAATAGGGAAAATGTTAGTTAAATCCTACAAATTCATGGTTAGATGTATTCATATACCCCTAGAAAATCATGACATTCATCATTATTAAACATTTGAAGCTTGTTTGGGAACTTTATGAGGATGCAGGTCTAGGGATGTGGGTTTCCCCTCTATAGAAGCTATTATGAAGAAAGTCATTAAGGAACAATGATGGAGCCCTAGAATCCTATAGATAGCCGCTCACAAGAAAATTTCTTCATGGCTTGTTTGATGGGTAAATTCCTCGTGAAGTGGTTGGGCACATGTAAAAATATGTGATGGGGCACCTCAATTTCTTTCCTTCACCAAATTGGTCCTTTTTGGCTTATGGGAGTGCAAGGAATGTAGGCATCGTAGGTTGGAAGGTTGTTGAAATTTTTCATTAGAGGTTGGCGAAAGGTGGATGGAATTCCATAGGTGGAGTTCCACACGGTGAAACCTACATGGAAACCTTCCATCTTGAGTTCTTTAAATTCTCTAAGTTGAAGCTTGTGAAGTCAGGTAGTTTGGGATCCCAATAGGATAAGGTTGTTGGAATTTTTCCACTAAGGAGAAAGATTTTATGGGGAAAAACCCTAACCACATTGCCCTACATGAGTGGGCCCATTGGAGTGGTCCACTATTTCTTTTGTCACTTGTGCATTTTTTATTTGTGGCATTAGAAAACTCAGGATTTGCATAGTGGAGAGGTAGGCTAATTTTTCCATTAAAGAATGGTCTTGGAGAGATGACCCCCCATAGATGCTAATCTACATAGGCAGACATGTGGAGGTCACTGAATTAAGGTTTTTCTAGAAAAATTAAAAGTATTGGCTTGGAGGAAATTCTCTCTGCAGAAGTTGCAAAGGAGAATGATGTGTGTGTTTGGATATTAGATAATGGCTTAATGGGGAGAACTTTCCAATGGCAGAAACCCACATGAGTGGACCCACAAGGTGATTGGGGATTTAATCAATTGAAAAAATGTTAATCATTTTAATGAGGCAGATGTGTGGTTTCGACCGCAGGAGGTCAATGGAGTTTAGCCACTAAAGAACAACATTTTCTAGGTGGACTTCTCACGACGGAAATCCGCGGGAATGAACCCACAAGGTAGCAAAGACTTAGGAAATTTTCTTATGACCACTTGAGTTTTGTAATATTAGAGAATGGCTATAGTAGGATGGAATTCTACATAGAAGGCTGTGAGAGCACTTAGGCCATTCTAAGTTTTTTCTTCATTTTGGTGACATCAAAGACCACTAAAGCACTATCAACCCATTATTCAAAACATCATTCCTGGGAAGAAATGTGATGATGATATTGTTGGTTTAACTTTTACACTGTAACCAGGTTTGTCTTCTAATCTACCCATGGAATTGCCAAATGCAATCAGGGGCAGCTCAAAGGACTTGGACCAACTGACGAGGACTTTAAAATTGTCTCCTACACTTCGGCCTCTGCAAGACCTGGGAGGGTGATCCCTTAATGTGTTTATAACCTCTGCACCAATATCATAAACAACATTAACATATAACAGATTATCTCACTTAATAGCTCAACATAATAGGATAATACTGAAATAAATTGGTTGTTTATTAGTAATATCAACTATTTGAAGCATGAGATAATTACAACACAATCCATAATATAATTTGTCATTAATTTACAAATTGTAGCAAGCTCTAGGAAAAGACAAAAAAATACTAAATTATACGAATGTGTACAACTTAGATCAATGCCATATATCCATTGGGGAGTCAAATTCATAAGCACCTAAAGGTATATGATAGATTTAACACGTAACATATGAAATCCTTAATAACATTGCATTACAATCTCATCAGTATGCATTCTAATACAATACTACTTACCAAATCCCTATACATAACATACCCACCTATAATCCCATTCAAGCATTTTAATTAATTCCTTGAATTAAAGCTAAAATAAGGATCATACACACCACAACAATGAGATGAATAAAACAACCCTTAGTTATTTTATTCAAAGTTTAGATATGCGTGTACAATGGAGAGACATGAGCTTGAATTTATCATTTCAACTCAAATGCTAGTACTGTTATACAACATTAAATCCTCATGAATTCAAAACCTATTACAGACTAACCCAGAACCTAAATTGTATTTATCTCTAAAATCATCTATCTTAACAATGTACTCTGCAACTTCACCTAGACTCGACCCAGAATTGTCTAACTTGCTAACCCTTACTTCTAGCCTAGAAATATTTCTTATAGAGAATGAAGGAGCAAACAAGCATCAAGTGAAAAGGGGTACACTTGTCACCAGCCGAATGAAGCACCTATCCAAGTAATATGTATGTCACCAACCGAATGAAACACCTAGTGATATTAAAAAATTGGTTCCAATGGAAATCATCCTGTAGAAATCACCGATCTCTGGTATTCTTCATCAGTCGATGGAAATATTTGATGAAAATTTAAATTCTAGCCGTTGATCCTTCAGTTCGATCAAATCATCTAATGGCTACCTTCAAAATAGTCTGAGACAATCAACAATGTGACAAGGGGCCCACGATACCATACGCCGCAAAGGAAATCCATGTGGCGGTTGCTTGCAATATCACAATCCTGCAAAAAACCATCGTGGGATGGTGGGCAACCGTTGATCTTTATCATCGGTGATCTTGCTCCTTCAAGATGGTCACCATCCTTTTTATTAACTGTCGAGCAGCTTTCCCTCAATATTATAACATCTGCGTTGATTTAAAGCACATGCATCTTAGGAGTACTTTAGTAACCTGCCTTTTAATACATTTAAGGCTGGATAATGTTTCCTTTATTCTTTCAGCTTCATCAGATGAGACATGTGGCGCCCGCCCATGGTATCGTGATCTTGCAATTTTGGATCATGGGATTGTGGGGAATGACTAAGATGCGGCTGGACTCAACTTCTAATCTCCACCGTAGACCTTCTTTGACTTGACTAGTTGCCCTAATTTCTCCACTTTTGCTCATTTTTAATAAATTCCCTAGCCTTGTCAAATATTTCATTTTAAATGTTTTGCTTTGGAAGCAATGAAACATTTAAAATATATCACACAAAATTTTCCTCAGGCTCCACCTTGGAAGTCCACGTGGCACCCGCTCATGATTTCACAATCAACCAAAGCACCATCGCAGGATCGCAGGGAATGACTCAGATCAAAGGACAGTTGATGAACGGTCATGCAAATTTGATCCCCTAGATGGGACACGTGGAGCCTGCTTGTAATATCGCAATCCTTCAATTCCCAATCACAAGATGGCAGGAAATCATTGATATCTAAAGGTGATGATTGACGGTAGCATGAAATTCGTCCCTTTGCAAAATAAAACATTCATTAAAGGGCAAGGGGACATTACTAGGCGGATGGTAAACAACATAAGTTGTTTTAAAACAATTCAGTACAAGGCTAACCTAGACTTAGGAAAATAAAACCTGCGAAGGAAATAAAACATTAAGACCAAAGGGAACCAACCTAGATGAAATGATGGAACATAAGATGTTTTTTTTTAAACCCTTTAGAAAAGGTAACAATGAAATAGATCCCGAGTGAGGCATAAGGTAAGCACAAGGGTTTAACATGAAGAGAAAGCTAAAACCCCAACCCTTAGAAATTTTCCAACACCATGAAAGACCAGTGACATAAGGCAGGGCATGAGTGAAATATTAGGAACAAAATTTGAAGTTCCATCAGTGGCTCTAGTTGGGGAGGTTCATTCCACTAGAATGAAGTGAGAATTTAGAATCTTAGGTGGAGTAGACCAAGATGCAGAGCCGACCAAAAATTGGATTGTTCGGACAAAACAACCCTTACTATGTACAAGATATATACAAAAAATACAAACCTAAGCTACTGTTCATGGAAAAGAATACTTCAAGTGAAGTATAACTTCAAGAACTGTCCATGAGTAGGCAGTTCAAGAATATCCCCTGTCATATCTTGGAGGAAGTAAGAATCTTCACCCCACTTACCATTGATAAAAAAATGGACCCAACTAGATTGCATCAAATTTCCCATGATTCCCTTTATCTTCCAGTCTGGCATTCCACATTAAAACCAAATCTCCATCTTTGAAACTCCTTGCAGTTGCCCTCTTTTCATACAAATTCTTTACTTGCAACTGCAACTTTGCATTTCTCTTTTGTGCTTCCCTCCTGGTTTCATCTAATTCAATAAGAGCTTCCACTCTCAATTACATCTCATCATCAATTTCATTATCATATATCTGGATAAACTTATACATTTCCATTAAATTATTTTGGGGCAACCTTGTATTTATCCCATAAACCAAGTCAAATGGGGCACAACCTATTGCCTTCTTCACAGTTACCCTGTCTGCCCAGACTGCTAATTTCAGTTTAGAATCCCAAGCCCTTTTATTCTGATCTAGGATTCTTCTAATGATCTTCATCAAGCTTTTATTGATTGATTCTGCTTGTCCATTTCCCTGTGGGTGATATGGTGATGAATAAGAAATTTGGATGCCATGCTTCTCACAAAATTCTATGTATTCCTTAGATCTGAAACACATTGCATTATCTGATACAATCCTTTCTGGACATCCAAATCTAGTCAATACATTGCTCATCAAGAAATCAATTACAACTTTACTGGTGGCTTTCTTTGTTGAAATTGCTTCCACCCACTTAGTGAAATAATTAGTGGCCACCAATATCCATGAGTGACCTCCACTAGATTTACATGCTATTTCTCCTATAAAATCAATACCCCACTGCTGGAAAGGAGCTTGTACTATAACTAGTTTTAGAGGCAAGTTACTATAAAACTTTAACTTACCAGAGAAACATTGACAAGCATCACATGTCTTCACTAGCTGGTATGCATCCTTAAAAATTGTAGGCCACCAAAATCCAGCCCTCATTATCTTATGTGCATTTGTTTTAGCCATATAATGCCCTCCACAAACTCCACCATGCATCTCACTCAAAAGTCCTTGTGCTTGATCTTGTTCAACACACTTCAACATGAAACCTTCTCCATTCCTCCACCAGAGCTTTCCATCTACAATAACATAATTGATAGTATGTAACTTCAATGTCCTTTTCTCATTTTCATTCAAGTTGTTAGGACATTTCATTTTTTGAAAATAATAAATCACATCTCTATACCATTTAGAATGTTCCATATCACATATATGTGATCTATTTTCATCTTCTAGCATGTTTATTTGATTTGCTTCCAGATTATTTTGGGCCATGAGCTTGGCCAATCCTTGTCCTCTCACCAGTTTAGTAATCTGGACCTCAATATTGAATTCCTAGATCTTGTTTATCCACCTACACCTTCTTCCCGATACTTCTTGTTGTGTTAAGATGTCCTTAACAATAGTGCTAGGCACATATGCAATTACAGTAGCTCCCATCAAATAAGGCCTAAAAGCTTTTACTGCCTTCACCAGTGCATATGGTTGTTTTTCATTTATATCATACTTAAGTTCTGCAGCTTGTAAGGATTTACTAAAAAAGGCTATAGGTTGTTCAAAACCTTCTGCATTCTTTTGTAATAACACAACTGCGAATGTGTGGAATGAAGCAAATGAGAAAATCTATAAAGGTTTGGAAAAATTAGGGGTTCTTAACACAAGAGCCTCCTTTATTGCTTGCTTAATGGCTTTGAAAGCCTGCGCAAGCTCCTCATCCCATTTAACTTTGGCTCCTTTCTTGAGCATTTTATAAATAGGGTGAATTATCTTAGCAAAATTTGTCACAAACCTCCTTAAGAAGTTTATTTATCCAAAGAAAGATTGTATTCCTTTGAAACTTCGAGGTTGTGGAACTTTATCAATTGCAATTACCCTCTCTGGATCAATTTTTACTCCATCCTTGGAAACTATATGACCCAAAAAATTTCCTTCTAATACTCCAAACACACATTTCTTTGGGTTCAAAGAAATGCCATACTCCAAGGCTCTAATGAATATTTTTCCAGATGCTCACAATGACCTTCTTCCTTTTTAGAATATGTTGTCAAATCATATTAGTAGATTGCCAAAAACAAGTTAATGAAATCTGAAAATGCCATATCCATGGCTCTTTGAAAAGTAGCCCCTGCATTTGTTAGTCCAAATGGAATTCTTACATAAACATATGTTCCCCATGGTGTAGTGAAAGCCATCTTAAACTGCTTAGACTCTTTGATCATAAAATGATTATATCTAGAAAAACCATCCATCATAGACATTAATTCACAGCCTGTCACTCGTTGCAACATGGATTCCATATTGGGTAATGGATAATTGTCTTTCAATGAAGACACATTCAAATTTCTGAAGTCTACACATAGCTTGATATCTCCATTTTTCTTCCTTACTGGTACTAAGTTTGATACCCAGGATGAGTGTTTGATTGGCTTAATAATTCTTGCATCCCTTAGTTTCAATAATTCTTCTTGCATTTTGGGGGCCAAGGTGGGATTAATAGGCGTTTGCTTTTGTCTAAATGGCTTGGCATCATCACACAAAGGAATCTCATGTTGGAAAATATCCTCGTTGCATGCCTTAAGGTCATCATAGGACCATGCAAAGACATGCCAAAACTTCCTTAACAAGTCAATTAGTATCTTTCTAACTTTTGGTGACATTTTCTTTCCAATATACACCTTCTTTGGGGATGCTTCTATTCCAAGATTTATCTCTTCCAAGTCATTAGGATGAGAAACAACATAATTAGCATTTGTCTTATCTTGATTATCAAACACTCTTTATAGTATAACGAGACCCTTGGGAATTGTGTTTGTTTTTAACTAAATGACCTCCTTTCCAAATATAGTATCCTTACCATCAACATTTTCAACAAAAGCTCCAAAGTCAATTTCCTAATTTTCATAGTCTCCCACACAATTCAAAAACCTCAAGATATCATCATCATTATAAAAAAATTGCCAATTTTTTATATTATCAGGGAAAAATGGCCTGGTTTGCACCTCAACCTTAGAAATTCTAGCATTATTCATATCATCTAGTTTTAATGCAATGTTGGCTAATAATTTTACCACTTTTTTTTTACCTCTCTCCATCCATCCTATGCCAAATGCATCAAAGCTTTCCAATTCATCCCAAACAACATTCCTATACTATTTCAACCTCTTGTTCTTTGACACATAATTGGATCTAACTTGGGATACCAAAAACTCGAAATCTCCAATTACTTTGAGCTTCTTGATCCCATGATTTTTGGCCAATCTCAACCCCAATAACAAGGCTTCATACTCTGCCACATTATTCATGCATTTAAATAACAGAGTGAAAGAGAACCTGAATGTCTTTCCACTTGGTGATCGTAACAAGACACCTACACTAGAACCTTCCTTTGAACTTGCACCATCAAAGTACATAGTCCACAAGTAATCAGATTCTGAAAATTGTTTTATTTTTGCATCAATCAATGCAGTAGGCTTATCACAATTGCTAGGAAGTTCCTCAACTCTGAATTCATCTATACCACTGTCAATAAAACATGGCATATTCTCAATCGGGCCATGCTCAATCATATGAGGTACTCTTGATTCTCTTTCAATTTTGACATTGGTACCATCAATGGAGAAAGTAGCAAATGACAAATCACCTCCCATTGATGCACTCCATTTTCTTGACAAAAGCATTCCAAAATGAGGTGGGATGTCTACAACTAATACAGTCATGATTAGGTCCTTGTCTGGGTATTGAGTCAATTTATAAGGAAATGCTCTGATAGTTCCAATAACTGGCACTTCTCTTGAGTCCATAGCATAACATTTACCTTGAGTAGTATCTACTTTCAAGCCCATTACCTCCATTATTTTGACTGGCATAACATTATTTGATGCCCCTGAATCTATCATATAGTTATGTAAAGTTTTTCCACTTATATCCACAATTAAGAAAAAAGGGGTTATGTTTTTAAGGCACATGTTAATAGAATTTCCTAAATACATAGGAGGAATTTGTGACACTATTCCCTCCACTTCCTTTTCTTTCTCTTTGTCCTTTGCTTCTTTACCACTTTCATTTTTAATCTTATTAGCAACAACATCTGTAATCAAGGCTATTGTCTTCTCTTTGTGTTCATTTATTATCATCATTTCTAGAAAAGGTATAGTTACCTTAACCTGAGAAATCACATGAAACATATCTATAGGTGTATACTTAGGAAAATTAGACATCATACCTTCATCATTTTCCTTTTTCTTTGGTTGATTACTTCCTTCGAGCTTCTTTTGCTTCTTATCCTTTGCAACAGGTTCATCTACCTTTGTAATCACCTTTGTCTTCACAAATGATGGAGCTACATCTTCGTGAGGCTTTGGGGTCTCATTCCTTTTTGTCCAAACCTTATCATTCTTAGCTTCTCTGACTTTCATAGCATCCTTTTTATTGTCAACCTTAACACCTTTGTTTTTATCCTTTTTCTCTTTAATAAACAAGTTAGCAGGTTTACCCTGCTCACCACCCACAGTCCTATTTCTCAATTGAATTGAACTTCTCATTTGAGAAGCCATTCATTCATTCAATCTTGTAATCTCTTCTTCTGACGGTCTCCTTAAGGACACTGAATCTTCATCCTGCTCGATATTGCAAATATTATGATCAAAATCACCTTCCTCATCAGAAAATACCTATTGATGGTAAACCTCACTTCTCTACCTTTGATTTAGCACATCAGCTTCTTGTATTTCATCATCAGAGGAACATTCTGCCTCATCAATGTATGATCTAGACATACAAACATTTACATCATCCTGCTCATATTTTGATGTTCGATGATGAACATCTTCTTCTACCTTCTCAACAACAAGCAACTAAGCAACACCGCAATAATTTTGATCATGTGGATGTTCACACACTTCACACCATGGTCTATGTGCTACTAGATTCACTGAATGTTTCTGCAAGGGGTCTGGCATATGCTGATCATTTTTAGGTTTCTAGATAGGCAAGATTGGTTTTCCATCTTTCCAATTTGTATTGTAAGGATAATTTTGCAATCTAGGAAGCCTATCATTTTTATTATAAGGTTGACTCTCATTTCCCATACCTTTCTCTTACTTAACAATAGTTTTCTTTATATCTTTCAAGGTATTGTAAACCTTTTCCCACTTTTCATCATCTTTAGGCTTGGCAACTGGAACCTTCTCAGTCTCACTCTTAAGATTTTTTAAAAGTGTAGGTTCTTCTCTCCTACCACATTTCCTAGAAGCTCTTATATTACTTTCAATGTTTATAGCCACTCTAAATGCATCCCTCATAGTCTGAGGGTCTTTGTCTCTAAGGAGATATGCCATTTTAGCATCAAAAGAATTGAAATATGTAGTTAAAAAAACATTTTCATCAAGCCTTAAAACCTGAAACAACTTATACATTGCCTTTTGAAATCTTAAGTTAAACTCCGTCATAGGCTCATTCAATGACTTCTTGATGTTATGAAACTCATTCAGCATAAAACTAGCATTAGTTTTATCACCATACTGCTCTTTGAAAAACTTTTCAAACTCCTCCCATGAATCAATACTAGCATTAGTTAGACCTCTATACCAATCCGTTGCATCTTCTACCAGAGATTGTACAAACAATTTCATTACAAGATCTTCATGTTCTACCTCACAATCATTTAACATGTCCATGAAAGCTTTTAAGTGTTCCTCTGTTGTCACCACATTATTGCTGACAAACTTACTCATCCTTTCTCTCAAATCAATAGGGATGGGATTTGGATAACCAGGGATACCATAAAAGAATAAGGGCCTATATCTTTCCAATTGTATAGGTCGTCGTTGAAATAATCCCTCATACATCTTAGAATCAACACCAGACCCTACACCTTGTACTCTATGACCATCTTGATTTGGATTTACAAACCCAGTTGCATGAATCTTCAAGTCAAAATTTTTTGTGGAGGGATTTGGAGTAATCTTAGGATTATTATTTAAGGCATCTTGATGATTTGAGGAGGTTGTAGCTTTTGCAACCTCATATTTACTTGTCACTTTTAGGAAACTGATTTTCCTCTTCATTTATGCATTTGCAGCCTCAATTTCTGTTCTTTCCAACTCTTTTACTAGGGCCTCACTCTCCCTTTTAGCATTTTCTAAGGCAGATTCCATTTGAATTGACACATGTGGCTGGAGATCTTGTTGAGTGGAATGGGGAGTCACCTTCTCATTTATCTTAATCCCCTCAACCTTTTTCTTTCCTTTGTCCAAGGCAGGCTTAGGGTTTGTATCACTCGGTTGAGACTTAAATTGATTTGAGGGCTTTGGGTCAGCAGGTTTGGATTGAGCATCAGTGTGGCCTACTAGGATTTCTTTAGACACATACTTTTTTTCCTTATTAACAACCCTCCATACAACTGGGTCCTCAACACCTAGTTTAGGGTCTTCTTTGTTTAGCAACTTCATAGTTGCCAACTGTCTCATTAACCTATCTCTCTCAATCATATCATCCCTCAAGCCTGTTTCCCTCTCCTTTTCTCTTTTCACCCTGAGCTCATCTTGCTTTTGGATTTCCCACCTCAAAGAATTGATGTCTCCAAAAAAATCATTAGGGTTAGGAAAAGTCACATCAAAACTTGATGTATCACTTAGATATATTAGATTGACCTCTTCCAATACATGATCAAACAGTAAAGGATTTACACAATTTTCAGCAGGAGGAGGAGGCACATCACTAGTGCATTCTCTATGATGGCTTCGACCTCTACTCCCGCCTCTCCTCTTTTTAGCATATTTGACACTAACAACCCCTTTATTTTGACATGTCCCATCTTCTTGAACCGTTGTATTAAATAATGCATCAAAAAATCCACAACTATCTGAATCTGAACTTCTAGACACCTCTTCAAGATTTTCATGGATAGGGTTTAAATAATTAGTTGTACCTTGGTGTATAGGGTTCTCTGATGCGGGAGCAACATTACTAGATTCTGGTCTTTTCTTTATCCAATCCTTCTTCTTTACTTTGGGAAGTTCACCTTCCAATTTCTCTTTTGGATGATTCTTCATGAATGACCTAGTGTTCTTCATTCTTCGTACTAGTCCAAGATTTCTTTCCACTTATAATAAACCTTTCAAAATAAAATGCACACTACTGCAAAGACTTCAGAGTAGCCACCCAATTAGCTTGGGAATACCAAATACCTCAAGGTATGTGGTAGAATATGAAATCCTTTGGAACTTCGTACTAATAATACACTAAAATGCTTTACAACATAACTCTGAATGCTTATGAAAACAAAAGAAGTGGACAAACCTTAACATAGAACTAGAGGCTCAACCTTCAAATCACAAAAACACTATGAAAAACTCTATACAAAATGGACAACCGACACACTGACAAGGAATATTCAAATTAGTCCCCAGTAGCATTGCCATTTTGTTGGTTTAACTTTTACACTGTAACCAGGTTTGTCTTATAATCTACCTATGGAATTGCCAAATCCAATCAGGGCCAGCTCGAAGGACCTGGACCAACTCACGAGGACTTTAAAATTGCCTCCTACACTTCAGGTTCTACAAGACTCGAAAGGGTGATCCCTTAATGTGTTTATAACCTCTACACCAATATAATAAACAACATTAACATATAACAGATTATCTCACTTAATAGCTCAATATAATAGGATAATACTAAAATAAATTGGTTGTTTATCACTAATATCAACTATTTGGAGCGTGAGATAATTACAACACAATCCATAATATAATTTTTCATTGATTTACAACTTGTAGCAAGCTCTAGGAAAAGACAAATAAATATTGAATTATACGAATGAGCACAACTTAGATCAGTACCATATATCCATTGGGGAGTCAAATTCATAAGCACCTAAAGGTATATGATAGATTTAACACGTAACATATGAAATCCCTAATAACATTGCATTCTAATCCAATACTACTTACCAAATCCCTATACAGAACATACCCACCTATAATCCCATTCAATCATTTTAATTAATTCCTTGAATGAAAGCTAAAATAAGGATCATACACACCACAACAGTAAGATGAATAAAACAACCCTTAGTTATTTTATTCAAAGTTTAGATATGTGTGTACAATGGAGAGACATGAGCTTGAATTTATCATTTCAACTCAAATACTAGTACTATTATACAACATTAAATCCTCATGAATTCAAAACCTATTACAGACTGACCTAGAACCTAAATTGTATTTATCTCTAAAATCATCTATCTTAACAATGTACTCTGCAAATTCACCTAGACTCGACCCAGAATTGTCTAACTTTCTAACCCTTACTTCTAGCCTTGAAATCCTTCTTATAGAGAATGAAGGAGTAAACAAGCATCAAACCAAAAGGGGTACACCTATCACCAGCCGAATGAAGCATCTAGACAGGTAATACATATGTCACCAGCTGAATGAAACACCTGGTGATATTCAAAAATTGGTTACAATGGAAATCATCCTGGAGAAATCACCAATGTCTGGTATTCTTCATCAGTCAGTGGAAATATTTGATGCAGATTTAAATTCTAGCCATTGATCCTTTAGTTTTATCAAATCATCTAACAGCTACCTTCAAAATAGTCTGAGACAATCAACAATGTGACAACAAGGGGCCCACAATACCATACACCATGAAGGAAATCCACGTGGCAGTTTCTTGCGATATTGCAATCCTACAAAATACCATCGTGGGATGGCGGGGAACCGTTGATATTTATCATCAGTGATCTCACTCCTTCAAGATGGCTACCATCCTTTTTATTAACTGCCGAGCAACTTTCCCTCAAGATTATAACATCTACATTGATTTAAAGCATGTGTATCTTAAGAGTAATTAGTAACCAACCTTTTAATGCATTTAAGGCCAGATAATGTTTCCTTTATTCTTTTAGCTTCATCGGATGAGACACGTGGTGCCTGCCTGTGGTATCATGATGTTACAATTTTGGATCACGGGATGGTAGGGAACGGCTGAGATGCGGTTAGACTCAACTTCTAATCTCCACCATAGATCTTCTTTGACTTGACTAGTTTCCATAATTTCTCCACTTTTGCTCATTTATAATGAATTCCCTGGCCTTGTCAAATATTTCATTTTAAATTTTTTGCTTTGGAAGCAATGAAACATTTAAAATATATCGCACAAAATTTTCCTCGGGCCCCACCTTGGAAGTCCATGTGGCAGCCGCCCGTGATTTCGCAATCAACCAAAGCACCATCACAGGATGGCGGGGAATGGCTCAGATCAAAGGACAGTTGATGAATGATCACGCAAATTTGATCCCCCATATGGGACACATGGTGCCTGCCCACAATATCGCAATCCTTCAATTTCCGATCACGGGATGGTGGGAAACCATTGATATCTGAAGGCGATGATCGACGGTAGCACAAAATTCATCCCTTTGCAAAATAAAACATTCATTAAATGGAAAGGGGACATTACTAGGCCGTCG
>VDFB02283332.1:0-27643 GCA_007258455.2 Sequoia sempervirens
TATTCCATGTAGAGGCCTTGAAAACATGTAATGAAGTATGGATATCCTTGAAAAAACTATTTGGGAAGGTTGATGAACTAAGAAATCATGAGCTAGAAAATGAACTCATAAGTTTGAGTCCAACTAATTTTGACAAAATATTTCAAATAATTAAAATAATGAAGGTTGTCACTCAAATAATATGAGATAGAAAAGGAGGATCAACTCATCCTTTCCATTCTTTCCAAATTAAGTCTTAAGTACCATGTTTTTATCTCTACCTTCTATTCCACCAAAAGAGTTCCATGAGCCATGTGAAAAATGACATATTTATATGACTTCATTATAGATTTAGTAAGGGATAAAGATAATTTAATATAAATGGGCACCTTGAATTCTTATAAACCTCAAGCCCTCATTGGAAAACAGCGAAACAAAAGGATTCAAACAACAAAGGGGAGAAACATAAGGATAAAGAAATCAAGGATGATAAGAACTCAAACAATAAAAGTGTTTTTTTTTCAAAATTAAGGGAAAACCAAGATAGAAAAAATGAAGTGTTCCTTTTGCAATAAATCTAGGCATAATGACCATAAATGTATGAATAAAATGATTAACCACTTAATGAATCTTCTAGAGAAACAAGGGGTTCCTACATCCATCATAGAATCTTCATCAAGTTAAGAATCTTCTAAGGAAAATCTAAGGGCAAAGAACTTCTAGCATCTACAATCTTTGAGAAAAAATGATGGATTCTTGAATCTAAAGGTTCCCATCACATGTCTCCTTGAAATTTTTCTAGTCAATATAATGTATGGATACTATTAATAAGTATTTAATGAGCTCCCTTCGGGTGTATTTTCCTCTATGTATCAGCTCGTGTATCGCAGGGAATAAACTTAGCCTTTTATCAAAAGTCTGCTTTTCCCCTCCACGTGTCTGCTCTACACATCCTGAAGGTTTCCATTCCTTTTTGCATTCTGGGAATCCCTGCTATACTTCCATGTGTCGTAGCTATGGGCTATTTTTGATCATTCCTTTGCTTCCTCATCGGGCTCCGCTCAAGTGCCACAAAGCTCCCACTCCCAAGAATTTGGCGGGTCCCACAATTGTTGTTTGTGGTGTACTTTTGCTAAGTGTACTCTTTGCAAATCTTTCAGTGTGGAGATGAACTAATGATTGTGGGCAGCAAAATTCTTCCATGCATCTCTTTTGCACCTGACCGATGATTGTTTCCTCTGCTATTGGATAGTGCTCTACCCATTCAACATGTGTAGCCTTGGAACATGTCTTTAATGGCAAGAGATAAAGGTTCACATGGGAAAAAAAATGCTACCATGTGCCTAGTTTGTGGATCTTGTATTCAAGCGAGCAACCAGATGAACCAAATGTTGCGATTGGCCACTACATGTCATAATCATTTCCACGGGATGGTGACACTTATCTGATTAGCCTTGTTGAGACCACCGCCATCATTTGTAGAAGATGCACCTGTGCCTGGAATGACCAGATGCTTGGTTTTGAATCATTTCTATTGCAACGGCTTGGGGAATATTCTTATTTCTACATCATTTCTAGGGGATAGCGAAAATATTTTTTGTTGCTGCTCTCCAAAGCGGTGGGAGTTTTTATGCTATATATACTTTTCTCTGTTGTGAGAAAAGGGTCTAGATTTTAGAAGGAACACTAGTTTTAGAAAAAGACACCAAGCCTTTATTACTGTTTTATTTTATTGCAAAAGACTTTTAGAATGTGCCAATTGTTTGGCCTTTCTATTCTTTCATGCTATTTGATTAAACTGTAAACTGTTCTTTTATTGTCTGGACATTTCATTTGAAAACTTCTATATATATTGAATGCAAGTTTACTAGTCTAGATCATGTCTAATGAATCTTCTTAGTAGTAGGAATGTATGCAATATTATTTTATGTCAATGAATGAATTATCTGTGCTATAATTATTAGTTTCCACTCTTCTGGAACACTACAAATACCAATCAGGCCCTTAGATCTATGATTTATCGTGCCTATCATTAAGTCTTGGTAAATTGCCTTAGGTTAGAATTTATTTTATTATATATGTTTCCTTTTCCCTTTCCAAACCCCTATTGTAGAAGAAGTCAACTTCTCTAAAAATTTGGAGGTCACTCAGTTTAGCACAAAAGGTCCCCATAAACTGAGTTTCCCATAAGACACTGTTACCTTTTCAATTTTTTGCGTCAATAGTTTGTTCTTTTTCTGGCATGCCTGATGGGACCGAGCTTAAATAAATTTTTATTTTAGAAGGGTGTACGAGCCATCAGCCTGTAACTAGATCCCAAACCATAGACAACCCCAGTTTACTAGTACCTCCACTAGGAACAGTGCAGGCCACAAATCAATTGGTAACCATTCCACTCTCGCCACTTGTTCCTCTAGCCATGTTTCCAGCCACCAACAGAAATTACGTGGCATGGGACACCGGAAGTCCCCTTGCAGCCCTAGTAGCACCCACCATTTGGGGTGCTATCCCAATTTCAGCTATGAAATCTATACCCAAGTTTACCGAAGATGGCTCAAGAACACCCATAGAAAATCTACAAGATGTGGCAGATGTGTGTCCGGTGCATGGGTCACAGGGCATAATGTAGCTCTGAGACTTATTGTCGTGTCTTTTAAAGGCAAGGTGCTAGATTGGTACCGAACATTGCCACCTAGCACTATTTTCACCTGGGACGAGCTCAGAGATCCATTCTATGAGAGGTTCTCAAATGACGAGAATCAATCTTCACTGTATTATCAACTATCTATCATAAACCGGGCCCCCCAGGAGGCTCTGATGGACTTTAATGCCTGATTCCACATGAATTGGCAGAGGATCCCTGTTACTATACACCTGACTCCTGAGTTGATGTTCATATTTTATTTGAAGTCCATCAATTTTGACATTTCTATAATGATCAAGTCTTTGGGAGGAGCTACTCTACCAGATGCTTACGGTGTCACTGTCAAAGCCAAGAATCATTTGATAGATTGTGGAAAGTTGTCTCCTCAGCCTATCATGTCGATATTTCCTAAAATATTGATTCCCACACAAGAAGTCATGTCAACTAGCGCGCTTGCAACTCCCCATTCAATGTACACATATGCGACAACGCCACAAAATGTTGCCTCTACATCTAGTTCTTCCAAAGATGAAATTGACGATCTTAAAGAAATGTTGCGAACCATGGGAAATGACATAACCACCCTCAAGCGGAACCAATCAACACCTCTAAAGCCTGCCTATCAAAATTATCAAGGTGAATGGTCCTCATATCAGCAAAATCAGTACCAAGGTGGTTCCCACACTAATTCACCAACTCCAACAGTCAACCAAATGGTGCCGGTGCCTACTCCACTAACAAGCGCTTCACCAAGCTTGAGTAGGGAATTAACCGTGGGGTAGAATAACCTCATTGATGACATCAATCTGTGGTGCTTCCCTTGCAGCAATGTGCATATGCCCTAGAATTGTTCGCATGGAAACTTATAATAAAAGGTGGTAGAACAACGCAACCAAGGTGCAATGCTAGACCATAGAGTTTATGTATATCCCTCACCACAAATGGAGAGTGTGGTTCTTATCGTGAAAATCCAAGGAATGTCTCTAGAACAAGAATCCGACATCGCTCCTGATCACACACTCTTCTCATGGATGGAGGAAGAAGAAATGGTGTTTGCTAATGATACATTCATATCCAAAATACTGCAAGTACAATCTAACTATAACACATGCTCAAAGAGGAGATTTACCGGTGAATCAGTTGTTTAGCATCTAGCCAGCCCACAACTTAAAGGTGCTTTTGATCAAATTCTTGGCACTTCCACCACCCCGCTACCATCTCAACCACAAAAGGAAATTATTATAACAAGAGACAAGGAGCATAAATTTTTGAGTTTTTCACCTTTTAATGTGGTAGAACAATCGAAGAAATCATCCACTAATGTGTCTCTATGGGACATTCTAGCTATCCCAGAGCAAAAAATGCTATTACATAAGGCACTTCAAGAAGAGATCAGCATAGTGCCAATAGAGTAGTTAGCCAATGTAGAGGTTGTTAATCAACTACCATCGGCTAAAGTCCTTACAAACAATACAAAAGGATCCCCTGCCAAAGTTAGAGATAAGTTGAATTCCCAACCCTTCTTCTTGACTCTCATTATAGGAAAAAAGTTATTGCATAATGCTATGATTGATTCTGGCGCTAGCACCATGGTTATGCCTAAACAAATAGCCGAAGATTTAGGACTCAGATACGAACCTATGAAAGGGGGGTAATGCAGCTTGATGGGAACAAATTTGAAGCCATAGGTGTCATCAAGGCACTTCCTTTAACTCTATTTTATTTCCCTAGTATCACAGTGCCACAAGATATTGTGATCATAGATGTTCCTCCCATGTTCAGTCTCTGTCTGTCCTAAAAATTTACTTCAAAAGTGGGTGGATACCTATCCTTGGATTGGTCACATATGATTCTCATAACCAAGCATGATGTAAAAATGAAGGTAGAATAGGAGGCTTTGCATTCTGAACATGTAGCAGATGAAGCCCTGATCAATTTTGAAGCTGCACATACCTCTATCACCAAGCAAGAAATGTATTGCGTTGAATTACTAGAGGAAGAAAAGGTGAGCAGAGACTAGGATGACCAAGAGGATGCTCTGCCGAGTGAACACATGGATAGTGACCCTTTCAGCAATTATCATGCTACAGGATTGGGCACCTATGTAATTTATGATGAGGACCAGGTGCTCCCAAAGGTCACCAAAGAGTTCAAAGGTAGCCAGGAAAATGAGCTATGGATGTTGTACTTTGACGGAGCAAGATGTAAAGTAGGCACTATATGTTTAATATCCCCACAAGATGAAAAAATGCTAAGGTCTTTCCACTTTCATTTCGCTTATTCAAACAATGAGGCTGAATATGAAGGATTAGTTCAAGGTTTAAGCCTTGCAGAATGAATGGGAATTAAACAATTAATGGTGTTCGGAGATTCTGAACTAGTAGTCAACCAAGTCCGAGGGATTTTCATGGAAAGGAATTTCTACATGAGATCCTATCGGCATTGAGTCTAGGACCTGGTTGAGGGTTTTGAAGCCTTCAACATCCAAAAAATTCCCCAAGGACAAAATAGTGATGCAGATTGCATGGCCGGGATTGGTGCTCATTTTGATCCTGCCTCTAACCTTATACATAATGAACATTCTATACAAGTACTAGTACGACCGGTGATTCCTGACAATGATCAAAGTTGGTAGGTTTTTGAAAGTGATGAACACATCGCCTCATTCATCCAGTAGTCGGGAGAATTCACCAATCAATTTCAACCAAAGATTGTTGAGGCTTATGAAGGACAAATCATGCAACTTAAATCCAACAAGCTTTTGAAAGGATTGGTTACTCTCAAAAAAAAAATTGATTGTGATGATGCAAGGAATGATAGATGAAAGTTCGTAGTAGAAAAAAGAGATTATGTAGACCTTCGAGTCTCAAATGGTAGAAATCTCTGAGTCGGGAAGGATGTCCTGCATCATGATAAAGAAAGACTCATCATTTTTTTGAGAGATATGGAGTAGTGGCCTAGTCCTATGGTGATCTAGAGGGATATGATCCTAATATCATTCAACACATGATCGAGCTGACAGAAGGTGCAAAACCAGTCTGAAAAAAGCAGAGGCCAGTAAACCCCAAAATTGAAGTGCTAATGGTGCAAGAGCTAACCAAGCTAATTGAGTCACACATTGTCTTCTCAATCAAGCATAATACTTGAGTATCCAATCTATTCCTAGTCTAAAAGAAGAATGGAGATATCCGCTTGTGTGTGGACTTTCGAGACCTAAACAGCGCATCCCTAAAGGACCATTATCTACTGCCTTCTATGGAGTCAATCTTACAAATGGTAGTAGGATTGGAAATGTTTTCTCTGTTGGATGACTTCTCCAGTTACAATCAAATACGAGTTAAGAAGGAGTATCAGCACAAGACCACATTCACTACAAAGTGGGGAACATTTGCATATGCTAAAATGTCTTATTGGGTTATCCAATGTAGGGGCAACATTCCAATGGGCGATGGACAACGCATTCAGTGAGCTAATCAATATGTTTATTCTAATTTATTTAGATGATCTTACTATGCTTTCTAAATCTAAGGATGATCATTTTGACCACTTAGAAATAGTTTTTTAAAAGTGCCAAGAGTTCAGGGTTTCCCTAAATCCAAAAAAATGCATATTAGGAGTACTACAAGGCAAGCTATTAGGACATGTGGTATCTAAGGAAGGAATTTCAATCAACCCCGAATGGGTGAAAGCTATCAAGGAACTTCCCCTTCCAGTAAATAAGAAAGGCATTCAGTCCTTCCTAGGCAAGGTCAATTTTATTAGCAAGTTTATTTCTGACATTGCGGGAATAATTAAGTCGATCATCCTAATTCTTAAAAAGGATCAAGCATTCAATTGAACGGCTGAAGCTCGAGAAGCCTTTGAAAAATTCAAGGACGCTATTTCCACAGATTTGGTACTGGTTAATCCAGATTTATCCAAGGATTTTATAATGTATGCATTTAGTAGCAAGTCCAGTATTGCTACTGTCTTAACCAAAAGGATGATGAAGGAAAGGGAGAACATCTAGTGGAATTCTACTACCAAACCCTGAAGTAATATGAGATGAATTATAATTTTGTCGAAAGATAGGCCTTTGCAATAGTGAAGGGACTTAAAAAGTTTTGCCATCTAATTTCCTGCAACAAAGTGTTTGTTTATGTCACACATTCTAGTGTGTGTGAATATATCATGGAGGGAGACATCATAGAGAAAAGAGATAATTGGATCACCAAGATCCTTGAATATGGCATTGAGGTCAAACCCACTAAAAATGTTAGAGGAAGAGGACTATGTGAATACGTGGCACAAAATGAGGAGATACCCACCAAAGGAGAGCAACCAGAGCTTGTTTTGATAAATGAGTTAGAATCAGAGGGTTTTTGGCTGACAGATACAATGAGTTTTATGCAAATAGGAAAGTATCCACTAGGTCTCTCCTCCCAAAAGAGGAGATACTACCAACTGCAAAATTGTGGATATGCGCTAGTGGAGGGGGTCCTTTTCAAAAGGAATTTCAATGGTCTACTCTTGCAATGCATTACTATAGAGAAAGCGAAGAGAATCCTTGACACTTCCACAACAACATTACGGGTGAACACTTCTCCACTAAAACCACTGCCATCAAAATCATGTGCGCAGGTTACTATTGGCTTACACTTTTCAACGACTCCCACTCTTTGGTAAAATCTTGCAAAAAATGCCAGTTCTTTATTAACAGAAGGAAGAATTTCACAATGCCTCTCAAACCTATAGTGGTAGATGAACCATTTATATAATGGGGCCTAGATTTCATCTAGATGATTAATCCTGTTTCTTGTGCCAGGCACAAGTGGATTCTGACTACCACAAATTACTTCACGAGATGGACAGAGGTCATTCTGCTTAAAAACGCAATAGAGACAAAGATTCTGGATTTCCTCGAAGAGCTGGTGACAAGGTTCAGTCCTCTAAAGACTATCATTTCTGATAATGCCAGAGATTTCCTAGGTGCAAAGGTATGTCACTTTGTGTTAACAAATGGCATATTCCATAAAACATCATCAAATTATTAGCCGTAGGGAAACGGCCTAGTAGAGTCAACAAACAAGAACCTAGTCTGACTCCTTAAAAGAATTGGTTTAGAACACTAAAGAGAATGGCATAGAAACCTCCAAGCAGCACTTTGGGAAAACTGCATAACTCCTAAGCAAGTCCTTAAAACTTTGCCTTATGAGTTGGTATACGAGAAAGAGGTACTATTGCGTATATCTATGGAGATTATGGTGCTCCAACTGTTGAAATCTCTCGAGATAGAACAAAATGGTGCCATGGAGGTTTGGCTTGCTGAACTCTTAAAAGTACAAGAAAAAAGGGAGATTTCCCTAATAACCATGACAAACTTCCAACAAGTGGTCAAGCGATGGTTTGACAAGAAGGCTTCTGACCAAGGCCTAAAGTGTGGAGACTTAGTATTGAAATATGATAAAAGGGCTGCTAAGCCAGGTCAACATAGTAAATTTGATAGCCTATGGGAGGGACCCTTTAAAATCATTCGGTGCAGGGAGCATAATGCTTTTGAGTTAGAAAATATGGAACAAGAACCCTTAGGAATCCTGGTCAATGAGATTCATCTTAAGCTATTCCATTAAGTGTCGAGTTCTATTTTTGTACATGTGTGAATAGTAATTTTTTAATTTCCCTTTGTGTTGGCCGGTTTTTTTTAAATTGGTTCATGTTTTTGTGGAAATAACCCATAATTGTATAGGGTAGAGCAGTGGGATTGCTTTACATTTAAAACACACCCATGTGCAAGAAAATGAACACATATGCTAATAAAAGAGCCCATACAATAAAAGTGTAGAATGGAAGAAAGAGCAATGGATTTTCATAAAGATATATGTCAATTTATATATATTCTTTTGTTTTTACATTGCAAAATGGCTGAGAAAGCCATAATCCAAAAAGTATACAACTATACGAGCTATTCTTTCATATATGCAATATTTATAGCCTTTTTTCAGGCTTATATACAAAACTGTAAGGTAGGTGGCATGTTCAACAATAGAAAATAAAGAAACTAGGGGGCATTTTATCTAGGAGTAGGGAGGAATTTTATCCAAGAGAATGGGAGGTAGCAATTGACACATCTATGGTAGCATCCACCGCTTCTTCTACAGCGGCACCTACCACGTCTTCATTAGTAGGTTCTTCAGTAGAAGAAGTAGCATTATTTGGCACAACCGCCATTGGTGGGAGGAACACCAGGTTCTTGAAGTCAGTATACCAATCAATGTCATAGAATGGTATTACCTTGTAGCTGCGGAATAGAAAGTGCAAAGCCTGGGTAACCCTCTGCTGATGCTCATCGTGTGCCTGAAGTTAGAATCCATTGAGAAACAATAGCCATACAACTACCGCTTCTTCCTCAATGTAGCGACGGAGGTCACTGGCTATTGGCAGGCCTACCCCATATGCAACGTGAGCGACAATCTCACCTAGGCCATTCAGGTACTTTCTTGGAAATATTTCCTTGACTAGCTTTAGAGTTAGGGGCCTGGGGATACCAATGTCTAACATTGACGCTACAAAGTGTGAACAAATATCAGTATTCACATGGTACTTGTCCTTGTACTATATACAATCCCTACCCAGAACCCATTTTATGGCTACCAAAACCAAGGAGTATCTATTCTTGGTCATTCTCTTCAATCGCCTAGTAGAAATCTCCCCTAGAAAAGTTGTCTATGACTTATAATAGGTTAACCTAACAGGAATATCCATGATACTGACACTATGCTTCTACCTTCTAACCAACACTGAAACTTACCTACCACAGCCTATGAGAAAACTTGCTTCAGACTGTGCCAATGACCTATTGTTAAAACTGCTCAAATGCTAAGTGTGATTTCCTCACTACTTAGTGGCCTATTTATAGAAAAAATGAGAAGACGCATGCTAATCCATTTTGAAAAACGTGATGATAACCAAGTGCCAACTTGAAAGGCGTTTCTTTGTTTGCTCACATTTCCAAATGAGTTGCATTTGTAGAGGTATGGTTCAATGTGTGCTAGATTAATAAGAGCTATTTAATTAGCTTTAAAAAGGTGGCACTCATCGGTAGTGAGCTGCACAGTCGTAAGCTATTGTGTCATCTCACAGGCATTTCCCAGAGCCCAAGGCAATATCCATATCTTTTCTGGCCGTGATCATTCACTTTGGCTTAATCATTCCATCCAGGATATTAATTGGCAGTGCATACTAATGTAAGGTTAGAGGAAAAATTGTCAGCTCAAGTTTTAAGGGAATCACAACACATCACACGGTTGCCAAACATAATAATGAATTCTTTCTACCTCGAAATGGCAAGTAATTCATTTTTTCGGAACCAAGAAATTAGTGGTACATGCCAAATTAAATGCAAAAAACATGATTTCCTCTACCACCTTGAGAAAAGATAGCCAAATATTGTATGAAAAGGTTTAATGTTCAAAGTATTTTCCAAAACGCCAAGGCTTAAGGTGTAGAGAAGATTTTTTTTTAAAAGCATATCCAGAGCTAGATAAAATTTACAGAGTCTAGAACCTATAGAAGTTTTCATCTGAAGAAAAATGTCAAAGAGTTCATCATAGCAAATGTAGGAGGAGATTATCTAGGAGTTGTTTAAAGTGATACAGTTGTCAGAAGATGTGTATGTCTATGAGGATTTCGTATATGCTACGCCTGGTATACCAAGCAAGCTGAAGAGGGCATATACGATAGAGCTAAGCAAACTCAAAGATTGTCGAAACAAGAAAAGGGTTGAGGAGAAATGGGATAATATTTATGACCCACAACTCACAAAAAACCCTAAATCCTTAAGAGAAGTAGCTTGTGCAAGATTGATGACACCTAAGGAAGATACACTAATAACAAAGAAGGTTTGGTATAGCAGTCTCCACAATACATGGTCCCATTGGTGCATTAATACTCGGAGTTAGTTGATGTTGCCATTCAGCATTATAACCCTAGCACTCACTACATCGAGGGTCAAAACTTAAGAGTTCACATCAGCCCATAGGTCATTTAGCATATGCTATGCATCCCAGACCCAAGTAAAAGAAGAGAGAAAATTGAGTCCTTTTACCCTAGTAAAGGAGAAAAAACATGGAAGGCAATGAAAAAGAACTCAGATTTCCTGACATAGGAGATTGGTAAGAAAGGAGTCCAAGGTGCTAAATTGCCAAGTATTCCATTGCCACATGGTTCATTTTGTGAGGATATGCAAGATGCCATGTCAATGCTAGCTTTTTTGTGTGCCAAGACTCTAATGAAATGGTGGAAACCTTTCAATTGGGACTGACCTTCCAATTCTGCAAACATCACAATACCTTCTAGTATGATTTCGCTGAGTTCATGGTGGATGAAATGATACGGTAAATAAAAAAATTACTTGGAAGAGGGAAAGTTTAGATTTCTTTCCTTCCTAGTTCACATGTTCCTACATCAAAACCCTAATTTCTTTGGTAGTTATTTTGAATTATCATTTTTTGATGAACAGGGAAAGAGGAAGCTAGTGTCCATGTGGACACCCTTTCTTTCCATGTCATATGATTATTATGCATTTTCAGATTATTTTATAACTCCAGTCTTGCATGATTTATGAGAAGGTGACATAATCTGGCTCAACAGGGATCAAACCGGATATATGCAGAGTTTCACTCTTGCTTGTGACTTCTTCTTAGGAACAAATTTCACAATTCTTCGGATGCAGGGCTTCACTAGTAAACCATTCCTTCTCCCAGCCTGTGTCACAGATAGGGTGCTTGCACTTGAAATGTATAGGCAGGTGTGTATCATTGATTTTACCTTTTGTAGTAGCAAAAGTTTCAAGAGAAAAGGATTCTTCACTTGTCTAAAGAATTTCAAGATGATGACTCTATTAAAGAAGCAATCAGATCAGTTATTGTAGGATAAACTGGCTCATTTAGGGTTGTTTTTGGTAAGTGACAAGTGGGATTACAACCCTTTCAATGACCTTCCAGAGCCACCCATGAAAGTTACTCATGTTATTTGACCTTACTGGGAAAAGCGGCGTAACCCGCGAGCAAACAAGGATGAAAATTTTGTTGAACTGACACATATTCCCATGCAAGATAACATAGGGCCATGGCACAAGTTCTACTTTGTTGTGGAAGTGGCCAAAGATAATAGCCACATGGAATGCACCATGTACAACAAGTTGTGGAAGGATGAGGAATGGGCTAATGAAAAATAGAAGCTTTCTAGAAGTATCGCCAAGAAACAGGGCAATTGGATGCTCCTTATGAGAGCTTGAAGGAGGACAAGAAATTTGATAAATGGTGGGATGATGACCACCCTAACCCAAACTCTAGCATGTCAATAAGAGTGATGACCTATAGGATGAGTCCGAAGAGCAGGAAGAGGAAGCGGCAACTTCTGCATCCTCTGCACTAAAGGAGAATGGCTCCAGACAGCCCGCCTATGTAGCTAAAAATGTGCATTTTAATGTATCAAGGGCTTTGCATACACTCACTTGTATCACTAAGGCAGCTAGGGTATCACAATAGCAAATGAAAATAACTGTCGAAGCTCAGGAGACCTTTCCCACAAAACGACAGCGTACAAAGACCATTATCGGAGAAGGTTCATGAGAACCTGCTGGAAGACAAGTGTTTGCAGCTAGTTAGGAGCTTGAGACTGAGGAAGAGTCGCTAACGATTCAGGAGCCGCCATCAACCAATCAACAGGTAAAATTCACTCCTTCTTCCCTTGCTTCTCATTCCTTGGTATCTACCCCTACCTCAGTGGCAATCCCTGCCATGAGTACTGGTCCTTTGTTTCCCACTTTTAGTACAACACATGTGGGAGGCTTCGCCCAATTCTCACATATGACTCCACCTAGATTTACTCCTCTATGAACCCTTACACCAGCTGCTATTGCTCAGGCTCTCCTTGCCTTGCTTTCTGAAGGTGTGCCCTTTGTGGGCACCCCTTCTTCCACTATTGCTATAGATCCTCTTCCATCACAATAGGCTAACTCTGCAATGACAACTCCTCCACCATTATAGCCTATGAGTCCACCCGCTGATTCACCAATTGAACCATGGCAAGTGGCTAGCCCTTCTGTAGGTCATCAAACCAAGCTTTGGAATGTGCCCCACTTCTCTCTGCAAACTATCACTCTCTAGAAAAAATAAATGCTTGTTCCTATCAGGGTTACCTATCCATATGCCCTACCTTTTGGTGCTCCTTTCATAGATGGACTAGTTTTTTTTCCAACTAAATTTATGGAATAGATTGATTATGGAAAGGAAGCATGTGCAAGTAGAATGAAAAAGTGCAGGGAAAAGGATGACAGTGCTTCTACTGAGCCAAAAATACAAACTCTTTATGATGAGACTTGATAGGAACTGAAGTTTGCAACCATGTACCCAAGAGTAACAAAGCCTTAGGGGGAGATGCACCTAGAAGACTATGGAATATATACAGTAGGGTTTGACATGAAGGTGACCCGACCATAGGATAAGGTTGACATTATGGAGGAAAAATGATGGGTGGTCACCTCTGACTTCCTTCAAACCGGTCACCAGCTAAAAAAAAGGATGAGCAGCTTAAAGGAGTAAGGGAAAGAGTTAGTTTTTTGGAGAAAAAAGAGAAATCCCTAGAGGCAGATGTTGTACGTATGACAGAAAAGGCACTGGCAGTAGAGGATGAGAAGAACAGAATTTAGGGTGAGCTTGTGAAGATTCAGACTATTGACCCTACCATGGTAAAATAGTTGCATGCTAAGAATCAAGAAATGGAGTAGACTTTGCAGCTAAAGAATGAAGAGCTAGAGCGACTTTTCCTTGAGTATAGTCAAGGAATGGCATAGAGGAATGAGGCTTTAGAGCAGAAACAAGTTCAATATGAGCAGAAAATACAAGAGAAAGAGGTTGAATTTAAGAGCCTAAAAGCTCAATTAGAAGAAGAGCTCCAAGAGACAAAGTCTTCTCTGGACATGCACTTAGCAAATCACTCCCGAGCCGAGGAGAATTGGAATAAAGAAATGAGCAGCTCTGTGGAGCAACTGGCATCCAAGAAAAAGAAAAGGGTAGAGTTGGCTGAGGCCATTAACTCAAGGGACACAAAGATCGCTTCTCTTAAAATATTTCTCCTACCTTCTCCTACACAACAAGACATTATTTTGTTGGTTAGGTAGTTGTACATTTCTCACTAGGAAAAGATTAATTTTTTTTGCCTAGCACTATAGCCCACTCTCTGATTCGTCGCCAAGGCATCAAAGCTGAGCCAGGAGGCTCATGATACAATTGATCATTTCCCACGGTTTATCTGGGAGAAGGTTCTAGAAGAAAAAGATCTACTCATCAAGCTATACTCGGTCTCTGAAGAAAACCTCGCTAGGGCATGAATTGAAGATCAGGATGCTACTATTCAAATGGACAACATACAAGAGAGTTTCTCCAGGTTAAACAAAATGGGTTTTCCATCCCCGTTCCTTGAAAATGACTCTATTGCTACGAATGAGAAAATTGCAAAAAGAATAGAAGAGAAGGAAAATGATTTGGATGCTTTCAGGAATTTCAATCATCCTCCCACTACAACCAACATTGAGGGAGTTATTCATCCACTTGCATAGCTACTGTTTCATTGTGAAGCAGAGGCTGGTTTACCTAATGCACTGCCTCATAAAGAAAATATCAATCTAAGCGGAGCACAAGATAATTTGTGCAACATGGTAAAGCCATATGAGGATGAATGGTCACCTTTGTAGGCGGCTCTTTCCAATCTCTGACTCTGTTATCTAATAAAATGGCACTTAGTATTGTACTGTACCTCCTCACGGGCATCCTAAAAATCATGAAATTTTTAAATTTTGATACGGCAGTTTATTCTTTTGAACCAACGCAACAAGTACATTGCTTCAAAGAGGGCAAAATGTAGACATGCAAAATTTACATTATGCATTCGATCGGATCATTTTCAAATTAGATGTTGCATTAGGCAAATTCATCACTTTAAACCATTCATTAAATAATCAAATAAACATTATCATTCAACCTTCATCATCATCCATTTAATTAAATAAATCAGGAATCCATTTAAATCAAATCCTAAATCATTTTCCATCCTTTTCTGATTTAAATAAATCAATTATCAAAGTCCAAAATGTCAACTCATCTAATCAGCATTAATCAACATGATCATCATCTAATCCTAATCTAATGTTAATCACATCCCACTTGCATTATCTAGACCTAGCCACTTGCACAATAAATCAATTTTATTGATTTATTAAAACCTCATTTTCTTTCAACATGACAAGTCAAACAGGGCATTTATTGCTCTTCTTTCTTGTCCCCCTCTCAAAATTTATGGCAAAATTTGAATTCAAATTTTCCCCCTCTTGGGCACTCTTCCCAAATCTTGCACACACATCAACTAATCACATGATGACAAGTGTCCTCAACTCATTGGCTTGTTTTTGATCCCACATTGGTCCCTCTTCAACACTTCAACATTTTGAAAATCTTTAAATAGGTGCATCATCCTCAAGCAAATCCTTCACAATCTTCACAATTTTATGCAAGGTTACTCTCTTCACTTGAGATTTGATCTTGTTCATCATTTCACTCCATAATCTCCATTGGCATTTTATCATTTTGAGCTTTAATCAAGGATTGGGAAAGGGTCACTAGCACATGTGACACCAATCCACTATGAGATAGAGTTGGATCATGTCTTTCATATGCATTCTTTAGTTTCTATTGTTCCATTTTTATTGCATGATTGATGTGTTTCATTATTTCATAGGGATGTTAAAATGGTGTTTTAAACTAACCATATTGCAGATTTTAGCATCCATGATATGTAAACCGTGAGAGATTTGGGTTCGCTTCAAGTGAAATGCCCCCTAGTAGTTGCCAAAAGTTGTTAATAAGTATTTAACGATCTCCCTTCGGGTGTATTTTCCTCTATGTATCAGCCTGTGTATCGCAGGGAATCAACTTAGCCTTTTATCAAAATTCTTCTTTTCCCCTCCACATGTTTGCTCATTTGCATCCTGAAGGTTTCCATTCCTTTTTGCATCCCAGGAATCCCCGCTATAATTCCACATGTCGTAGTTGCAGGCTATTTTTTATCATTCCTTTTTGCTTCCTCATCGGGCTTTGCTTGAGTGCCATGAAGCTCCCACTCCCAAGAATTTGGCAGGTCCCACAATTGTTGTCTGTGGTGTACTCTTGCTACGTGTCTACTCTTCGCAAATCTTTCAGCGTGGAGATGAAGTAATGACCGCGGGCAGCAAAATGCTGCCACGTGTCTCTTTTGTGCCCGGTCAATGATCATTTCCTCTGCTATTGGATAGTGCTCTACCCATTCAACACATGTAACCTTGCTACAATTCTTTAGCGGCGAGAGATAAAGGTTCACATAGGAAGTGAAATGCTACCACATGCCTAGTCAATGGATCTCATATTCAGGAAATCAACCAGATGAACCAAATACTATGTTTGGACACTGTGTGTCATAATCATTTGCATGGGATGGTGACACTTGTTTGATTAGCCTTGCCGGGACCACTGCCATCATTTGCAAAAGATGCACATGTGCCTAGAATGACCATATGCTTGATTTCGAATTGTTTTTTTTGCAATGGCTTGGTGAATATTCTTATTTCTGCATCATTGCTAGGGCATAGCGAAAATCTTTTCTGTTGCTACTCTTTGAAGTGATGGGAGTTATTCTGCTATATATACTTTTCTATGTTGTGAGAAAAGGGTCTGGATTTTGGAAGGAACACTGATTTTAGAAAAAGATGCTAGACCTTTATTACTATTTTATTTTATTGTAAAATAATTTTGGACTGTGTCAATTGTTTGTCCTTTTTGTTCTTTCATGCTATTTGATTAAACTGTAAATTGTGATTTTATTGTCTGGACATTTCATTTGAGAACTTCTATATATATTGAATGCAAGCTTACTGGTCTAGATCATGTATAATGACTCTTCTTGGCAATAGGAATGTATGCAATGTTATTTTATGTCAATGAATGAATTGTCTGTGCTATAATTTTTAGTTTCCACTCTTTTGGAACACTACAAATACCAATCAAGCCCTTAGATCTATGATTTATCATGCGTATCATTAAGTCTTGGTATATCACTTTAATTTAGACTTTATTTTATTATATATGTTTCCTTTTCCCTTTCCAAACCCCTATTGTAGAAGAAGTCAACTTCTCTAAAAATCTGGGGGTCAATCAGTTTAGCAGAAAAGGTCCCCCATAAACTAAGTTTCCCATAAGACACTGTTACCTTGTCAAGTTTTGGTGTCGACAGATACATCTAAAATCTAGATAGCTAGCAACTCTTATATGAGTTTTTATGGGAAAGGAACTATTGTCATTGGTAATGGATATATCATTGAAGTATTGTTCATTCTTGAATTTGAAAACAATCCTATTTCCATCTATATTAAACTCATATATTAGGGGAAGAAAGTTGAGTTCACGTCCACTTTAGTGACTATTTGAGATTCACATAGTGGAGAGGTTCTTGTAGTTGGTGAGATTTATCATTTCTCCTGTGTTTACATCTCCCAATTTTCTCTTGATGATTCATTCTTGTAGGTTCATTCTCTTGCATCTAGTGTGGATATTTCATCTCCTAGATACAATCACCTATTGCTACATCAAAGTTTAGAAATGCTTAAAAAATAACATCCATATATTACTTCTAATAGGAAACCACATGAATAATTTGAGCATCATTCAAAGAATTCATCATCTTATTGGGGTCTACATAATATCTCTTTTCTCTCTTATGGGGGAAAATTTCTTGTACATATATTATATCATCTCTCTTTTAGAGGGAATTTTTTCCCGTATGGATTTCTTTATATCCCCTTTTTATTAGAGATTGCATTGTACATGGGTACCTAACATGGCTTGTATCTGAGATGCATCATCATCATTGTATACATTACTCCCTAAGTTTCACTTAAGGGGGAATGTTAAAGTAAATAGGGTCATTACTATAACTAGTTAGTTAATATCACTTTCTAGGTTGACCTATTCACATTGGTTAAGTAACCATTTAGGGAATTTCAGATTTTCTTATTACCTCATGTAGTTGATACATGTGCCCTCACTTTTTGATACAGCTAGTGCATGCATACTTTCCACTTTTTCACATGCTTTTCAAGTGAGCTCACAAAGTGTTGCACTTTTAATGGAGAGGTAATCAAATATTTTGTCCTATCGTCTTACCTTCACTACCTTTCCTATATATGGAAGGATTTTATGTACATTTTACTCAATTCTTTGATAATACCAACTAGGCTTATTTGTGTGCTTGTATCTTGTATAATTTCATCTTCATTATTTCTTTAAAATCCAAACAATCCCAATAGTAGAGATCATGATTCAAGAATATGCAATATCACAAAATCAAGGTGTTAAGGTCCTCCTAGTGGAAGTGTAATTAGGGAAGAATAAGCCTAAATGAATAAGGGAAATAATAGATTAGGATTGTGAGGAACAAGATGTAAGTATATTGGGTAGAGGGAATTTTTAAGGATTTTAGAATAAAAATTAGTAGGGGTGCAAGGACATTAAGGAATGGGATACCAAACAGGGAAATCCTAAAATCCTATGGGATTAGGGAAATTAGGGACACAAGGAGAATGAGGGAAAAAAAATATAGCTTGAGAAATCCCAAAAAATCTATGGATAAGGATAATTGGGGGTTCAAGGAGTAGGGAAAAGAGGGAAATGGTGTCATGATAGGGGAAAACCCAAAAAATCACACAAGGCTAGAGATGGCTCAAACACCTTGAAACTTGGAATTTTTTGATATTTTGAGGTGTAGGCACATGAAAAAAATATGAGAGGAGGAAAAACATAGCATAAAGATATATTTGATTGAGGAAGGGTAATAAAGGAATTCTTGGATTGGTTAGAAATGATGGGGCAAAGCAAGGTCAACACAACAAAATTGACACATAAATTAGGAGATTATTTGTATTTTGAGGCATACAAGAAATAGTGTAAATATGCATAATAATTATTTGGTAAATTGAAGTGTTGATATGATATATAGAGAGTAACTTGAAGAGGTTTCCATAGAGATCTTGTTTTATGACTATTTGGTATGAATTTATGAGCCTTGTGAATTGTCTTAATGGTTATGGTTTAAAAGATGAAATTTGTGGAGGATGGTATGAAAAAGGAGTGATGATAATAAAGGTAAATTAATACAAAACTCATCCCTTTAAAAGTGTGAAAATAAATTGTATTTAATGCAACATTGGATTATTCATGAAGATATTTAACTAGAAGCAAATATAAATCAATAAAACATGATAAATAAACACATAACACTAGATGTATATGGAGAAACCATTTTGGGAAAAAAACTTTACCATCAAAGAGAGGCACAAGTATGTACTAATATTCACAATAAGGGTACATATGCAATACACTTTATCCTTCAACTTGCTAGCCCTAGTGTACCTATGAAATATCTTTAAAAATAACTACTACCACCTCTGATGCATATGCATCTATTAATAGGCACATATAAAAATTGTTTTTACAATATCATGAGGAAAATCCATGGGCTAAGAAAAAACATGAAAAATGCCCAAAAAAGAAAAAAATAACAATTCTTTTTGGGTGTGAAACTACCTCCAATGTATTCTTTGGCTCTAGTCAAAATTTCAAGCAGTTTTGGGGCTCTTCAAGTCTTATAATAATATTTATAGGATTGCAATTACATATCAAAAATCCAAACAAGGAGAAGGTGAATGCATTGATGGTGGTGGGGGACTTGTGGAGATTCTATTTGTTGTGCAGTTTTGCACACACACCCCACTTGGGGTAGGGACCCTCGTTTCGGGATGTCTTTTGACCTTTGGTTTTATTGGACTTGTCTTTTTGAGGTCTTGACATGTTGGTCTTGCTAGCTTTGATCTTTCCCTGAGGCTTGAATTGGTTAAAGTTAAGTTTCAGTGAAAATCCAGGTTTTGACCTGAATCTGGGATTTTCCAGCTCCGACGGATTTTCTCAGGCTCTGGTTCATTGTCTGTTTATTGCTAAGTTTTATGATATCTGAGTTTCTGCTTGACTCTAGGATTTTCCGGTTCTGGCGGATTTTCCCGGACTACACCAAAATCCCAAACTTCGTTGAAATCCCGGTTTCTGTCATACCCGCGAAATTTGTGTTCATCCGGATTTTCCGCGTATCTTGGGTTTTTTTGAAATTCTATCCTGGGCTTGGGTTTCCGGATTTTTAAGACACATCTTGTCACTCATTAATGCTCGCAGTACCTTTGCTCAGACACGTATATGGGTGGATTTAAAACCTTTTAAGCATAATTTTGACTTCATTATTCATTTGTTTGCTGCTTTGGCGTTTGAGTGCATTCTTAGTTTGGGCTTTGAGCATTGATCTTGAGCTGATTGCGTGGGAATTGGTTGAGCGTTGGTAAGGTTTTCATTGCTAGGGCGTGTTTGCTTTGTGGTCGCTTCTTCGAGCTTGAGTTTTGTCTGGGTTAATCCATGGTAAGTTGTCGATGGCCCTTCCATTTTTTTATGCGATGATTGAGTTTTCTGGGTTGATTGATGGTCATTTCGGGTCGGCTTATGCTTGGTCACAATTTTTTTTTATCGACTTAGGGTTTGACCCATTTTTCACAAATCTCCATTACCCGCACTATGCACTACTTGGTTTTCCCAATAAATGTTGAATAGGTCAGTGTTGATGGGCGTTCGGGGTAGGATTTTGTTTCTAGATGCGTAGTTCATCATATTTGGCGAGATTAGGGTTTTGGGTGTTTTGCTCAAAACTGCTAAGAATGGTTAAACCGTCATAATTTTTATATCTTACACCAAGGTTTAGCTAGCCCCTACCTTGTGAGGATTCAGAGTGCTTTAGATTGATCTTTATAGATGGTATTTTAAACCTTGAGCTTACCCTGGTTTTTATGGCGGGAGATTTATCATCGAAATTAGGGCATCGTTGTTTCACCATGAAGTTTAGAAATTTGAAGGTCTTTTGAAATTTAAGATCGAGCACATTCTGAATCTTGTTGGTTGGCGTCAATTTTGAAATCATTAGAATCCAAGTGAAGAAGTTTGCATGATCATTCAATCGCTGGTTCGCATGTTGTCTTTCGTCGGGTCTCCGAGGTGTCCGCGGAATTCCTGTGCACTCAGATTTTCCCAGTTTCGGCTAATTCCGCAGAGTATAATGAATTCTGGAACTTTAAAACTGTCTGCAAAAATCCATCCTATCTGAACTTTTCTAGTTTTCCTGTCTGGTTTCATTTCTTTCAATTTTCTGAAGATAGGATTAATGGAGTAAATGCTAAATGCTAATTTCTTGTTGCTAATGAACGAATTTCATGATTATCTTATGATCTTTTGTCTGTACTAACGATTTATTTGACTAATGATGTCTTGGCAGCAAGAATCCCTCTGGGTCAGATTTCTCTGAATTCCGCCCTGATTGGATTTTTCCAGCTAATCTTGTTTTCCCAGATTGTCTTATTTTTTTGGATTTTCAAAGATTGGTGATTTGTGATAGCTTTTAACTGCCTTATATGATTTTATGCTAATCCTTTGGTTAGAATATGTGTGATAATTGGATACTTATGATGATCTTTTGTGAATGCGGGCCGAGTCAAGCAGGGCCGCTACAGGAAAGTCCAAAGGTGACACGGAGGGGTCTTCTATTTCAGAAACAAAAAGGTTAAGATTAGACACTAAGAGCCAACTCCTTGATAGCAAGATATCTTCTGTGTGGTCTGAAGTATCTGACACCAATGTTGGAGCATGGTGATATGAGGATTTCAAAGAGAGAATAGCTCAAAGGGACCTGTCGGTCTTGAGACAAGGAATGATGAAGTCCGGACTTGTTCATGTGGCAGGGTTCCCTCCGGCAATCCAATGCTATGAGCTAATACTTGAATGTGCTCAGCAATATGATTTTGATACACAAAGGGTTGTCAGCACCGAAGGAAGAGTCTTGGCTAATTTTAGTCCTGTTTCTATTGCCTAGGCCTTTGACATGCCAGATTTTCCTTTTGTGTGTGCTTTGAACATAGAATTGGCTAAAACATATTATGAGAATGAGCTGACTAAAGCTCAATAGATGATCAATGCTTGGTTGGAAAAGCCAAAGTCACATTACTCTAAACTACCCAAGCAATTGCACAGGATTAAGTTCATATCAGATATTTATGATGCTATCACATTCTTGAGCAGAGTGGCAGGATTGAAGAGTGTCGGAGTACTGGAGAGTTGGATGGTTCATGTGATAAACAAGATTGAACAAGGAACCAAATACCATTGGGAAAGACTTATTAGCACCATGATTGACAAACAACTGAGGGATGTCCTGGAAACCAAGAGGTTCACCATGTCCTCTTATGTGATGTATGTGTTGGCTAGATTCTACCCATAAAGGGGTTTGAATCCACAAGGGACATTTGGACATGACATAGTCTATGAGATTTATCTGGAATTGCACCTAGGACATGGAGATTATAGAAGAGCCAATGATGCATTCATGATGCATATCACTAGGATGCTTCAAAATGTCGAGCATGTGAGATTGTCAGATGGAGCAAAGGAGTTGATAAAGAGATATGGGGCCTGGTTCATTCAATTTCCCACCTTCTCCTACAATAGAATTGATGGATGTCTGGCTGCTCCATATAGATTACCCAGGTACCCTACGGATCATATTATGTTATTGGAAATTGTTAGACAGATATGTGAATTTGATGCCATTGTCAAGAAGGAGAAGCATAAAATAGGTTTTGTTGGGGATTTCCCTCTTGGAATTGGCATAGCAGAGGTCTGTCCTTCTATTCAATCAACACACACAGCAGGTGATGAGTTAGCAGCTCATGGTTTCTCCTTCCACTCTAAGAGAACCAATTATGATATCACCGAGGAAGCACAAAAGAAGGCCACCAGGGAGTACCATCACAGGGATGACCTGGAGGACTATTGGGCCAACATCAAAGATGATTTTGAGGCAAGGAAGAAAAGATACTCTAGGCTTCCCGTCGATGTGATTAGGCAATACAATGTCAAGTTGATCCCTGACCAACTGGAGGATGATGGAAATCTGGTGCAAGATCATGCCTATGAGTCTGTTAAGGATAGATCAATTGGGGAGATAAGCTAGGATGATGGTGAGGTCACAGAGTTGGAGGACCTAATGGCCCCTGTCATGAAATTTACCACTTCATGGCTAAAACATAAGGTTTGGGAACTAGAGAGTGAGAAGGTACCCTGTACCTTTAATTTGATGGGAAACCTTAATCCTATGTCTACTTTAGAGGAATCCGGGGAAGATGACCCCAAAGGGAAGACTAAAAAGAGCTCACCCTTCAAAATAAAAATCAAAGGCCCTAAAGAAAGTAAGCCAGAACCCAAAAGAAAGACAAAAGGAAAGAAAAGAAGTAGAGCTTTGAAGATAGGTAGGTCCTCTAATGAGGAAGAATTTGAAAAGCCAGAAGAAGATGTTCCTCCACTGCCAAAGAAGACCAGAACAACCAGGGTTTCAAAGAGGAAGGGTTAGGATACCTCAAAGGATGAGCCTCCAATTGTTGAGGTGGAGAGTTCAGGAGAGAAGACAAAAGTTTATATGAGGAGATCGAGGACTCCATCCCCTAAGGAGCCGATGCAAAAGATGGACCCTTCTCCAAAGATACCAGCTGCGGAGCCATCTAGGGCTTCTTCTCCTCCACCAAGCGTGCCTGAGCAAGAAACTCTTGAAGAACATGAGACTAGCGGAGAGGCAAAGCCATTCAAGGAAGGAGAACTCTTTGGTGCGGCAGCAGAGCTTGAAGTTGAAGAAAAGGAAAAGCACCCTTCTCCATTGGTACAATATGAGGATTCTCCAGAGAATAGCAGAGGAAATGGATCACCTGAGAGGGAGAATATCCTGGTTAGGACCCCATCGCCAGTGAAAGAAGAAGAGGTTGAAAAGGGTGATCAAAGTGAGCAGCTCCCTGAAAAGGAGGAAGATAAAACAACTAAACAGCATGAAGAGGAAAAAATGATGAAATCCGGGTGGAACCTGCTATCCCGGATTGGCTTGAAAAGGAGATCACAAGGAAGAAACAGGTCATTGTTGAGGACACTCCTTTGGATTGGGATGAGATGTTGTCTAAGATCGGTAAAGGTAAGAAGAAGAAGGTGGAAAAAGTAATTTCAAAGATAGAAAGGGATGAAGCAAACAATAGGGTTATCCACATTGCCACCCCTATTGCAGACAAGACTAGAGAAGATGTCACTGGTGAGGATTATAATGTGCAGAATTTCAACCTTGGACTAGCATCTATGGAGCAGGATATAGAGGAGTATGAGGGGTCCAGTGCTATGATAATTGGCAGATTAAGGAAAGAGACCCAGACCAAGCATGAGTTGAGAAAGGAAAATGAGAGGCTTAGGAAATGCTTGGAGGATGTAATGAAACCTCTGCAATCTCTTCACCCATCCTCCTCTGCCACTCTTGGTTTATTACCCAAGGAAACCATCTTCGAAATTGAAAGGATGAAGGCCTCTGCTCAAACTACAATAGATTGGTTGAAGGATGTGCAGGTGAAAGGAGATAATGCAATCAAAGAAATCCTTTCAGTTGGAAAGGATGCAGTCAGAGCCAAGGAATTGTTGGAATATGTGCTATCTCAAGATAAGGAGGACATCGACCTTCTGCTATAGAAATCCAAAATCATTATGGAACATGGTAAAGACCAGTTGGTTGCGGATGGGATTCTTCCTTCCTCTAGACTAAACGAGCCTTGGGAATGGTTTGAGGCTTTGCAGATTTGGCAGAAGGCCATGAGGAAGATTCAGAAGTGAAAGAAACTGATGGATGGTGACCTGACTGGAGTGTACGATGGATGCATAACATTTTTTGAGATCATGACTGGCAATAGAAAGATTGCTCCTAAGTACCTGAGTCTGGAGCAACTAAGGGAATGGTGGCATGATGTTTATGCTCCAGATTCTGAGAATGTCATAACAGGACATCAGCTGGATGATGCAGCAACATATTTAGCGGTGATGGATAAGTATCAAGCCCACAAGGATGATTGGAATAAGACTGTTAAGTAGTCAAAGGAGGAGATTGGATCCATAGAATTTTGGCTTAGGATCTTGCCTTTGCCACCAGTCACCGAATTGGATAAAATATTTTTGAGGGTTCAGTGATCATTGGCCCAAAGTAAGGATAAGGGAGGCGGTAGTTAAGGTTTATTTTGAGATTTGTGCTTCCCTATTATTATAGGGCATGTATTGATCCGGACTACATTGGGGAGTGTGTCTAGGCCGACCTTGATGATATATCGGCATTTAATGTGTGCCTTATTTTGAATTCCTAGGCCGACTTGTTTTGGGCGGTTGTTTTTATTTTGTAAATGTTTGGCTGGGCCGACATGTCTTGTGAATTTGTTATAAAAGGCATTCCTACCTCATTATTAGAACAATTAGACATTACAAATTAGAGAGAAGAGATAATAGAGTCAAGTTAGAGAAAAGGAGTTAGAGCATTTTGTGAATTTCTTGAAGCAAGTATTGTAAATAGAACAGTGGAATTGTTGTAGTATTTTGATGATCTAATACAATTGAAGACATTGTGGTTTTTTTTCCTGGTGAAATCTCTTGTGTTGGTTTATCTCGCATGGTTCTTGTTGTTCTATCTTTCAAATTGCTTGAAGATTTAGGGTTTAATGATTAGAAGTAAATTAGATTGATTTGGTGAATGATGTTTATGATTTCATATTTGGAATGTTTGTAGCAATCTCTGGTCTATACTCCCAGTAACTATCTGATTGTAGTAGGTTGGTTAAGTCAACCTGGACCATATATTTATATGTGCTTAGTTTTATTGTAGATGAATATCTATAATTTTAAAATCTATATACCTTAGGAGATTGCACCGTTCTTGTGATATTGCATTGTGGGTTAAGCAGGAATTGGTTGTTTGAGGTTGGTCCATTCCAGATATCTGTCATTTGCATTGTTCATTCTAGGAATAGTTTAGATCTTATCATATCCTTGCACCCTTATCTTTTGCTATTTCTTTATCATCTGGTTAGATTTAGGATTTAAGATCATCATATTGCAAAATCTGATAAATTGAAAAGATATAGTTTTCTTGTAGTAAGGTCCGATTGTGATTACCAACATTTTCACATATTATCTGAGTTGTTTATGCATTGTCATGATTTGACACCCAAGAGACCTTGGGGTGATTTTCAATAATTTATTGTTGAAAATAACCTTTCAAGAGAGATAGAATATTGCATTCTGTCTGAGTTGTTGCTGTGCAGAAAACACCATCAACACTATTCAATAGTAATTTTGTGTTATTATTATTTTTGTTGGGAAATGGGTTCTTGTAATATTTTATAAACTTATTGTTATTAATTTATGTGGTATATTTTGGAGTGCTTACAAGAGGTCTAATCTTAGTTGGATGTCAATTTTATAGTCTCTAAGTTTGGGACTTAAGGCTCCAAAATTATCATAATTTTAGAGCATGGTTTTCTCCAAGATAGAGGGAATAAAATTATCCCTTAAAAATATCTACATTTTATATCTAGGATATGATAGTGTATTTTTTCCAAGGAAAACTATAAGAAACCCCCCCTCAGCAAAGGTGTAAAATCCTGGCGAATCTTGTATACTTCCCAATAAAAATATTAATTTTAGTAGCAAATTTTTTCATTTTTTATGAAAAAAATAATGTCCATTGACAAATATTTTCTAATCACTAGAAATCTATGGAAAATCCTAGTGAAATGCAATTTTTTTAAAACAACTAAATTTTTTCCATTGGCAATTAAAATCTATTTTCAAACCAATAAAATATTTCGATTGGTGAATTAAACCTATTTTCAAACCAAAATAAATAAATTTGATGGCGATTAAAACTTTTTTCAAACTAAAAAATAAAATTCATTGGCGAATTAAACCTATTTTCAAATGATTAAGTAAAAAAATATTGGTGAATTAAACATAATATCAAACTAATAAAAAAATGCAATGATGAAGTGTCAGTGCAAATCAATATAACCATGACCATTCAATGAATTGATGATGGACAGTTGTAGTTGCATTCCGGAAGTAAATCTCTGAAGCAATAGACTTGCAAATTAAAAACTCTGGAATAAAACTAGAACTGTTAGATTTTTTTTTTTTGGTCAGTAATAGTATTTTGTATTACATGAAAATAAAGATTACATCACTTTCCTCATTGTTTACTTTTCATCAACATCCAAAAATCACCTACAACTATAATAGTTTTTTTTGAAAAAGCATCTTAACATGCTTCATAACTAGAAAAAGTAACCCTTCCCAACTAAAACCAGTTCCACAACTATCTATAACTACCTTACATATTTCAACAAGATTTTCAATCATTCTTTTACCCTTCCTAATATTCACACTATACAACCATAGGGTATGTGTAGGACAATGATGGGACAAAAAGTGGCGATATGATGGTTATGTATAGGGTATGTGGCTGAGGACTTTTTTTTTACCCAAAATTGATGAAATGAAAAGAGTTTTTAAAGGAGATTCTTCGCTTTCCACCAAAATAAATTCTGCTTTACTTTGAATTTAATTAATAATTATTATTCAATTTCTATTTGAATTACGACTAAAGTCCTGATTGATAGGCTAATTGAAAAACATCTATAGCTTTCAAATGTTATCACACTTTTTGAATCTGAAACATGTGTCACATTCTATGCTTTGTATACTATAAGATTAAAAAAATAAATTAAATTTCATGAATTTTTGACCAAGTTAAGGTGGTCAAACATACGAGTTTTTATATTTTTTAAAATTTGTAATAAAAAAATTATAATTAATTACTTACTTGGAAAAAAATTACAAAAAAATATGCATCACATCGGGACATGAGTACTCTACTTATATCTAAAATATTATAAAAAAATATTATCATTTTATTGTGGTTAGGGTGGTTAGACAAACACCTACTTATTTTTTCCCTAAAATTTAAGTCCTA
>VDFB02283333.1:0-51800 GCA_007258455.2 Sequoia sempervirens
ACTCCAAGATTTTCTGATTCTGGCGGATTTTCACGGACTGCACCAAAATCCCAAACTTCGTTGAAATCCCGGTTTCTGTCATACCCACGAAATTTGTGTTCATCCGGATTTTCCGCGTATCTTGGGTTTTTTTGAAATTTTGTCTTGGGCTTGGGTTTTCGGATTTTTCAAACACATCTTGTCACTCATTAATGCTCGCAGTACCTTTGCTCAAACACGTATATGGGTGGATTTAAAACCTTTTAAGCATCATTTCGACTTCATTATTCATTTGTTTGCTGCTTTAGCGTTTGAGTGCATTCTTAGTTTGGGCTTTGAGCATTGATCTTGAGCCGATTGCGTGGGAATTGGTTGAGCCCTGGTAAGGTTTTCATTGCTAGGGCGTGTTTGCTTTGTGGTCACTTCTTCGAGCTTGAGTTTCATCTGGGTTAATCCATGGTAAGTTGTCGATGGCCCTTCCATTTTTTTATGCGATGATTGAGTTTTCTGGGTTGATTGATGGTCATTTCGGGTCGGCTTATGCCTGGTCACGATTTTTTTTTTATCGACTTAGGGTTTGACCCATTTTTCACAAATCTCCATTACCCGCACTATGCACTACTTGGTTTTCCCAATAAATGTTGAATAGGTCAGTGTTGATGGGCATTCGAGGTAGGATTTTGTTTCTAGATGCGTAGTTCATCATATTTGGCTAGATTAGGGTTTTGGGTGTTTTGCTCGAAACTGCTAAGAATGGTTAAACCGTCATAATTTTTATATCTTACGCCAAGGTTTAGCTAGCCCCTGCCTTGTGAGGATTTAGAGTGCTTTAGACTGATCTTTATAGATGGTATTTTAAACCTTGAGCTTACCCTAGTTTTTATGGCGGGAGGTTTATCATCGAAATTAGGGCATCATTGTTTCACCATGAAGTTTAGACATTTGAAGGTCTTTTGAAATTTAAGATCGAGCACATTCTAAATCTTGTTGGTTGGCGTCGATTTTGAAATCATTAGAATCCAAGTGAATAAGTTTGCATGATCATTCAATCGTTGGTTCACGTGTTGTCTTTCGTCGGGTCTCTGAGGTGTCCGCAGAATTCTTGCGCACTCAGATTTTCCCAGTTTCGGCTAATTCTACAGAGTATAATGAATTTCAAAACTTTAAAACTGTCTGTGAAAATCCATCCTGTCCGAACTTTTCCAGTTTTCCTGTCTGGTTTCATTTCTTTCGATTTTCTGAACATAGGATTAATGGAGTAAATGCTAAATGCTAATTTCTTGTTGCTAATGAACGAATTTCATGATTATCTTATGATCTTTTGTCCGTACTAACGATTTATTTGACTAATGATGTCTTGGCAGCAAGAATCCCTCTGGGTCGGATTTCTCTGAATTCTGCCCTGATTGGATTTTTTCGGCTAACCTTGTTTTCCCAGATTGCCTTATTTTTTTGGATTTTCAAAGATTGGCGATTTGTGATAGCTTTTAACTGCCGTATATGATTTTATGCTAATCCTTTGGTCAGAATATGTGTGATAATTGGATACTTATGATGATCTTTTGTGAATGCAGGCCGAGTCAAGCAAGGCCGCTACAGGAAAGTCCAAAGGTGACATGGAGGGGTCTTCTATTTCAGAAACAAAAAGGTTAAGATTGGACACTAAGAGCCAGCTCCCTGACAGCAAGATATCTTCTGTGTGGTCTGAAGTATCTGACACCAACGTTGGAGCATGGTGATACGAGGATTTCAAAGAGAGAATAGCTCAAAAGGACCTATCGGTCTTGAGACAGGGAATGATGAAGTCCGGACTTGTTCATGTGGCAGGGTTCCCTCCGGCAATCCAATGCTATGAGCTGATACTTGAATGTGCTCAGCAATATGATTTTGATACACAAAGGGTTGTTAGCACCGAAGGAAGAGTCTTGGCTAATTTTAGTCCTGTTTCTATTGCCCAGGCCTTTGACATGCCAAATTTTCCTTTTGTGTGTGCTTTGAACATAGACTTGGCTAAAACATATTATGAGAATGAGCCGACTAAAGCTCAATAGATGATCAATGCTTGGTTGGAAAAGCCAAAGTCACATTACTCTAAACTGCCCAAGCAATTGCACAGGATTAAGTTCAGATCAGATATTTATGATGCTATCACATTCTTGAGTAGAGTGGCAGGATTGAAGAGTGTCGGAGTACTGGAGATTTGGATGGTTCATGTGATAAACAAGATTGAACAAAGAACCAACTACCATTGGGCAAGACTTATTAGCACCATGATTGACAAACAGCTGAGGGATGTCCTGGAAACAAAGAGGTTCACCATGTCCTCTTATGTGATGAATGTGTTGGCTAGATTCTACCCATAAAGGGGTTTGAATCCACAAGGGACATTTGGACAGGACATAGTCTATGAGATTTATCCAGAATTGCACCTAGGACATGGAGATTATAGAAGAGCCAATGATGCATTCATGATGCATATCACTAGGATGCTTCAAAATGTCGAGCATGTGAGATTGTCAGATGGAGCAAAGGAGTTGATAAAGAGATATGGGGCCTGGTTCATTCAATTTCCCACCTTCTCCTACATTAGAATTGATGGATGTCTGGCTGCTCCATACAGATTACCCAGGTACCCTACGGATCATATTATGTTATTGGAAATTGTTAGATAGATATGTGAATTTGATGCCATTGTCAAGAAGGAGAAGCATAAAACAGGTTTTGTTGGGGATTTCCCTCTTGGAATTGGCATAGCAGAGGTCTGTCCTTCTATTCAATCAACACACACAGCAGGTGATGAGTTAGCAGCTCATGGTTTCTCCTTCCACTCTAAGAGAACCAATTTTGATATCACTGAGGAAGCACAGAAGAAGGCCACCAGGGAGTACTGTCACAGGGATGACCTGGAGGACTATTGGGCCAGCATCAAAGATGTTTTGAGGTAAGGAAGAAAAGATACTCTAGGCTTCCCATCGATGTGATTAGGCAATACAATGTCAAGCTGATCCCTGACCAACTGGAGGATGATGGAAATCTGGTGCAAGATCATGCCTATGAGTCCGTTAAGGATAGATCAATTGGGGAGATAAGCTGGGATGATGATGAGGTCACAGAGTTGGAGGACCTAATGGCCCCTGTCATGAAATTTACCACTTCATGGCTAAAACATAAGGTTTGGGAACTAGAGAGTGAGAAGGTACCCTGTACCTTTAATTTGATGGGAAACCTTAATCCTATGTCTACTTCAGAGGAATACGGGGAAGATGACCCCAAAGGGAAGACTAAAAAGAGCTCACCCTTCAAAATAAAAATCAGAGGCCCTAAAGAAAGTGAGCTAGAACCCAAAAGAAAGCCAAAAGGAAAGAAAAGAAGTAGACCTTTGAAGATAGGCAGGTCCTCTAATGAGGAAGAATTTGAAAAGCCAGAAGAAGATGTTCCTCCACTGCCAAAGAAGACCAGAACAACTAGGGTTTCAAAGAGGAAGGGTTAGGATACCTCAAAGGATGAGCCTCCAATTGTTGAGGTGGAGAGTTTAGGAGAGAAGACAAAATTTTATATGAGGAGATTGAGGACTTCATCCCCTAAGGAGCCGATGCAAAATATGGACCCTTCTCCAAAGATACTAGCTACTGAGCCATCTAGGGCTGCTTCTCCTCCACCAAGCGTGCCTGAGCAAGAAACTCTTGAAGAACATGAGACTAGCGGAGAGGCAGAGCCATTCAAGGAAGGAGAACTCTTTGGTGCGGCAACAGAGCTTGAAGTTGAAGAAAAGGAAAAGCACCCTTCTCCATTGGTACAATATGAGAATTCTCCAGAGAATAGCAGAGGAAATGGATCACCTGAGACAGAGAATATCCCGGTTAGGACCCCATCACCAGTGAAAGAAGAAGAGGTTGAAAAGGGTGATCAAAGTGAGCAGCTCCCTGAAAAGGAGGAAGATAAAACAACTAAACAGCATGAAGAGGAAAAAATGATGAAATCCGGGTGGAACATGATGTCCCGGATTGGCTTGAAAAGGAGATCACAAGGAAGAAACAGGTCATTGTTGAGGACACTCCTTTGGTTTGCGATGAGATGATGTCTAAGATCAGTAAAGGTAAGAAGAAGAAGGTGGCAAAAGTAATTTCAAAGATAGAAAGGGATGAAGCAAACAACAGGGTTATCCACATTGCCACCCCTACTGTAGACAAGACTAGAGAATATGTCACTGGTGAGGATTATAATGTGCAGACTTTCAACCTTGGACCAGTATCTATGGAGCAGGATATAGAGGAGTATGAGGGGTCCAGTGCTGTGATAATTGGCAGATTAAGGAAAGAGACCTAGACCAAGCATGAGTTGAGAAAGGAAAATGAGAGGCTTAGGAAATGCTTGGAGGATGTAATGAAACCTTTGCAATCTCTTCACCCATCCTCCTCTGCCACTCCTGGTTTCTTACCCAAGGAAACCATCTTCGAAATTGAAAGGATGAAGGCCTCTGCTCAAACTACAACAGATTGGTTGAAGGATGTGCAGGTGAAAGGAGATAATGCAATCAAAGAAATCCTTTCAGTTGGAAAGGATGCAGTCAGAGCCAAGGAATTGTTGGAATATGTGTTATCTCAAGATAAGGAGGACATCGACCTTCTTCTACAGAAATCCAAAATCATTATGGAACATGGTAAAGACCAGTTGGTTTCAGATGGGATTCTTCCTTCCTCTAGACTAAACGAGCCTTGGGAATGGTTTGAGGCTTTGCAGATTCGGCAGAAGGCCATGAGGAAGATTCAGAAGTGAAAGAAACTGATGGATGGTGACCTGACTGGAGTGTACGATGGATGCATAACATTTTTTGAGATCATGACTGGCAATAGAAAGATTGCTACTAAGTACCCGAGTCTGGAGCAACTAAGGGAATGGTGGCATGATTTTTATGCTCCAGATTCTGAGAATGTCATAACAGGACATTAGTTGGATGATGCAGCAACATATTTAGCGGTGATGGATAAGTATCAAGCCCACAAGGACGATTGGAATAAGACTGTTAAGTAGTCAAAGGAGGAGATTGGCTCCATAGAATGTCGGCTTAGGATCTTGCCTTTGCCACCTGTCACCGAATTGGATAAAATATTTTTGAGGGTTCAGTGATCATTGGCCCAAAGTAAGGATAAGGGAGGCGGTAGTTAAGGTTTATTTTGAGATTTGTGCTTCCCTATTATTATAGGGCATGTATTGATCCAGACTACATTGGGGAGTGTGTCTAGGCTGACCTTGATGATATATCGGCATTTAATGTGTGCCTTATTTTGAATTCCTAGGCCGACTTTTTTTGGGCGGTTGTTTTTATTTTGTAAATGTTTGGCTGGGCCGACATGTCTTGTGAATTTGTTATAAAAGGCATTCCTGCCTCATTATTAGAACAATTAGACATTAGAAATTAGAGAGAAGAGATAATAGAGTCAAGTTAGAGAAAAGGAGTTAGAGAATTTTGTGAATTTCTTGAAGCAAGTATTGTAAACAGAACAGTGGAATTTTTGCAGTATTTTGATGATCTAATACAATTGAAGACATTGTCATTTTTTTTCCTGGTGAAATCTCTTGTGTTGGTTTATATCGCATGGTTCTTGTTGTTCTATCTTTCAAATTGCTTGAAGATTTAGGGTTTAATGATTAGAAGTAAATTAGATTGATTTGGTGAATGATGTTTATGATTTCATATTTGGAATGTTTGTAGCAATCTCTGGTCTATACTCCCAGTAACTATCTGATTGTAGTAGGCTGGTTAAGTCAACCTGGACCATATATTTATATGTGCTTAGTTTGATTGTAGATGAATATCTATAATTTGAAAATCTATATACCTTAGGAGATTGCACCGTTCTTGTGATATTGCATTGTGGGTTAAGCAGGAATTGGTTGTCTAAGGTTGGTCCATTCCAGATATCTGTCATTTGCATTGTTCATTCTAGGAATAGTTTAGATCTTATCATATCCTTGCACCCTTATCTTTTGCTATTTCTTTATCATCTGGTTAGATTTAGGATTTAAGATCATCATATTGCAAAATCTGATAAATTGAAAAGATATAGTTTTCTTGTAGTAAGGTCCGATTGTGATTACCAACATTTTCACATATTATCTGAGTTGTTTATGCATTGTCATGATTTGACACCCAAGAGACCTTGGGGTGATTTTCAATAATTTATTGTTGAAAATAACCTTTCAAGAGAGATAGAATATTGCATTCTGTCTGAGTTGTTGCTGTGCAGAAAACACCATCAACACTATTCAATAGTAATTTTGTGTTATTATTATTTTTGTTGGGAAATGGGTTCTTGTAATATTTTATAAACTTATTGTTATTAATTTATGTGGCATATTTTGGAGTGCTTACAAGAGGTCTAATCTTAGTTGGATGTCAATTTTATAGTCTCTAAGTATGGGACTTAAGGCTCCAAAATTATCATAATTTTAGAGCATGGTTTTCTCCAAGATAGAGGGAATAAAATTATCCCTTAAAAATATCTACATTTTATATCTAGGATATGATAGTGTATTTTTTCCAAGGAAAACTATAAGAAACCCCCCCCCAGCAAAGGTGTAAAATCTTGGCAAATCTTGTATACTTCCCAATAAAAATATTAATTTTAGTAGCAAATTTTTTCATTTTTTATGAAAAAAATAATGTCCATTGGCAAATATTTTCTAATCACTAGAAATCTATGGAAAATCCTAGCGAAATGCAATTTTTTTAAAACCACTAAATTTTTTCCATTGGCAATTAAATTCTATTTTCAAACCAATAAAATATTTCGATTGGTGAATTAAACCTATTTTCAAACCAAAAAAAATAAATTTGATGGCGATTAAAACTTTTTTCAAACTAAAAAATAAAATTCATTGGTGAATTAAACCTATTTTCAAATGATTAAGTAAAAAAACATTGGTGAATTAAACATAATATCAAACTAATAAAAAAATGCAATGATGACGTGTCAGTGCAAATCAATATAACCATGACCATTCAATGAATTATTTATTATTCTGCTAGAAGTGTATCTCTGGAAGTAAATTCCTCTCAAGCTAAATAGGACTTGGTAAATTTTAAAAACCTGAATAAAACTGAATTGTTAGATTTTATTTTTTTGGTTGGTAATAGTATTTTGTATTGCATGGAAATAAAGATTGCATCATTTGCCTCATTGTTTACTTTTCATCAACCATCCAAAAATCACCTACAACTATAATAGTTTTTTCAAAAAAGCATCTTAACATGCTTCATAACTAGAAAAAGTAACCCTACCCAACTAAAACCAGTTCCACAACTATCTATAACTACCTTACATATTTCAACAAGATTTTCAATCATTCTTTTACCCTTCCTAATATTCACACTATACAACCATAGGGTATGTGTAGGACAATGATGGGACAAAAAGTGGCTATATGATGGTTATGTATAGGGTATGTATCGAGGACTTTTTTTTTTACCCAAAATTGATGAAATGAAAAGAGTTTTTAAAGGAGATTCTTCGCTTCCAATCAAAATAACATTCTTTTACTTTGAATTTAATTAATAATTATTATTCAATTTCTATTTTGAATTAATGAAACTAAAGTCCCTGATTGATAGGCTAATTGAAAAACATTTATAGCTTTCAAATGTTATCACACTTTTGAATCAAACATGTGTCACATTCTATGCTTTGTATACTATAAGATTAAAAAAATAAATTAAATTTCATGAATTTTTGACCAAGTTAAGGTGGTCAAACATACGAGTTTTTATATTTTTTAAAAGTTGTAATAAAAAATTTATAATTAATTACTTACTTGGAAAAAAATTACAAAAAAATATGCATCACATTGGGACATGAGTACTCTACTTATATCTAAAATATTATAAAAAAATATTATCATTTTATTGTGGTTAGGGTGGTTAGACAAACACCTACTTATTTTTTCCCTAAAATTTAAGTCCTACTGCATTGAAATTTCAAATTTTTACCAAATAGATTTAAAAAAAAAAAAAAAAACTAGTAGTTTAGAAACTACATTCAATTTTCTACAGATTCTATTCTTATATTTTTTGAAATAATATAGATAACTTATTTAAATTTTTACATCAACTTGCCTAACTCTGATTTTTCTAAATTTTTTGCCACTTAAGGGCCTATTTTTTCCATGATGATCCAGCACATACCCTGTAACAGGGTTCAACCTATAGTAAGCCAAAAATTTAGTACTAGTCTTGCGTTAATTCTGCAAAAACCCTACAAAAACTACAAACTCAACTAGTGCTACTGATTTCATAGACAACTTTCCTTGTTGCTTTTCCCCCTTCATCTTCTACATCCTCGCATTATGTCCTTTTGCTTTCATCTTCCACTTCCTCACATTCTTTCCTTTTTCTTTCATTCACTTTGCCTCCGCTTTCACCTGTGCTTCCATGCACTTTGCCTTCGCTTTCTCCTGTGCTTTCAACTATGCTATAATTGCTTCCACCTTCATCAACTCTATAAAGAGATTCAATGCATGCCATCCTAACCTTGCTTCTTCCTTGCATTTACTTTTAATCTCATCCTCCGGCCAACACATGAAAGGGATGCATCCTTCTGCCCCTTCCAGTTCCACATTTTCAAAGCCCTCTCAGTAGTTGAAACCTTCACCTAGAACTTCCCATTCAAGTATTGATTCTAATCCTTCCAAGAAATTTCTATGAACAACCATCTCCATCAATTCTCTCACTCTGCTTGTTGATTCCCCCAAGTCCAAACCCCATGCTATAATCAAGGAGTATACATCCATGTTAGTCCTATATCTATGCCTTAGATTTCCAAAGGATTTCCCCAAAATCATTTGCACACTTTGTACCTGTTAGGGATCCAAATCTACGCCCCAGTGCTAAGCTTTGAAAGAGCTCAACAAATTTGGATGTAACATGGGACTACTTTTAGGTTGTGGGTGTCCTATTCAAAAGTAGACCTCTCGATTATGGGTTGACTCCCCCTTTTGATGTCACCTAACTATTTAATCTTTGAGATAAGGGTAAGAATTTGCATGAAAATAAACCTAAGGTGATGCACCAAAACAATCTAGACCTGTTAACAACTTATCACATTTAAATTAATACCACAAATCTTGACTCACAAAACTCACTTTCCAATGCAATTTACATAAATAATTCATTAGAAGGTTTGTAAATAGTGCTTTTAAAAGGAAAACATGGTTTCACAATTAACAACACTACTAAAACAACACAATTTACAACCTATAAACATACACCTTCTACTAAATAGACGTATAAACATGAGACAAGCTTGCAAGGAAAATATAGATTTTCACAAGACAAACTAATCAATCATTAACAACATACATTAGAAACATGAAATGAGAAGGTAAAAATGCTCTAATTTATTAATTCAAAGTGCTTAAGTTGTATAATAGGCCCATCTGAGTTACAATACTACTCCATGAAAAATAGAGACAAAACCAAGCTATCCTACTACTGGAAAGAAATAACTCCCTCAAAATGTTCAAAATGAACATAATTAAGCAAAAACCCACCAAAACCCTTCACACAAGTGCTTCCAGAAGATTCTAGTCAAATACAATAGAAAAGTCCAACAAGAACCTTCTAGAAACCCTCCAAACTGTCCTCCACATGAATAAAATTTAAGCCAAGTCAATAGTCACACTAAAAATGTGACAAAAATACCTCCAAATAGCCCCTTTTCCTTCAAAATTAGTCAAAACAGCCTCTCACACGTTCCTCATGTTTGCAAGTCATCATTGGTCTTCACACAAGTATTGACCCACACTCTCCTCATGCAATATGTGTGTTTTGAAAACACAAGACTCCAAAAAGCATTAAAGATAACTATCTTGATTAAGTGATTCATAAAACATCACTTAATCAAATCATTTTATATTTCAAAGCATAAAATAGGGGCCCACCATCTCTTTGAATTACATCACATTTTCATTAAAAGACATAATAAAAGTGATTTTCAAATCACTTACATGATATCTTTAAACATTGGAATAAAATGCAACATATAATGTCATATCTAAAAGCTTTCAAAAGCTTCCAAGGCACTTGACCATCTCAACTTACCTCATTCTGCATTTTAGCCCACACATGGTCAATACTCACTGGTTTGTGAAGGCATCATAAAGCTCCAAAATACTTGGCAAATATGGCCAACCTCCAAATTTATTGGAAAGCATATTCCAAGTCACATGATCATTGGGAAGAAAAACAAAGGCATTACATTTGTGTAACTTAACACACTCCATGTTGCATTGTTGAGGACTTAGGACAAAGTTTCAAATAGGGGAAAACCCTTAAGGCATAAATGCCTAAGTGAATGAACATAAGTTTTTGGCCCTCATGCATTAACACATGTTTCAATTTTAAAAAAACATGGGAGAAAATCCCATTTCCATCGAATAGGGTCAAACCCTAATCATCAAAACACTGAAATAATGAGGAAACACCATCATTTGGTCGTTGAAAAAAATATGGAACACTCCTGGCCGCTAGGGTTTCAATGAATGCACTTTTGATGGTTTTGATGGCCGATTTTGAAGAACTCTTTTGTGATTTATGCATTGTAAAATAATAGGTAATGCATTTTTTGCATCAAAATATGGGTTCTTTACACTTTTTGGAGCCATTTCACGCATTTTAGGCCACAGCCCGTAGCATTTTTCTTATCATTTTGTTCACTCTTCTCCTTTCTATTTTTACTTCTCCATTTAGCCACCATGAAAAGCTTTAGATGAAGCTTTCTGTGGAGAGACAAAGCTTTGAATATTGCAAAAATTAAGCAAAAGCTCTAGGTAAGCATTCAATCAACTCCATTCTGATTTTGAGCAAAAGAAAGTTATATTTCCATTTCTATCTTGAGAATAAAGCATGAAATGCTTGTTGAATTTGTTAATGAAGATACTCCATGTGTTTTTTTCCTGCTGCTTTCATGAAGAAAAACTTCTTGGTTGTGGTCATGGACAAAAAATGGTGTATTTTTTATGTAGCTTTGCTTCTTTTAAAAAAACCCATAATGTTCTTTGATTCTCCTTTGTATCTACAAATGTTTTTAATAACCTAGATGGGTTTTTTGAAATGTAGAAGAAGAAGATTGCTTGTGAGCTCGGCCTCCATTTTTGAAAACTAGGTTTTCTCTATATTCACAATTTCTATTCCATTTTCACCATAATTGTAAGACCCTTGTTTTGGGTTTTCTGTAGCATATATATTTCTAAATCTTGAAACCAGATGGGTCCTTTTAGTTTGAAAGAAAACTTCGAATTTTGTTAAAAAATGATTCAATGCCATTGCACAGTGTGAGCATAATGAAAGCCCCAATTTGTAGTAAAATGTGTCTTTTCAGTGAGCATCAAATGTTTATTTTGCAAATGCACTTCTTTGATTGTAGTTTTCATGACTTTCCATTACAAAACTATCACACTATTACCTTGAACTGCCTTCTTGATAAACTTTGTATTTCTGTAGACTAACTAAACTCCATGGAAAGCCTTGAATTGTGGCTTGGCCTCAATGAGTCTACACTATTTCCATCTCCTACTCTAGAACTCCAATGTCTTCAAAAATCTACAGACCCTTATTATTAATTTCATTTAATCTAAGCCAGAACCATAAAACTATGCCTTTCTCTTCCCAGAACCTTTCCTTCTTTCTCTGAAGATTTTTGTTTATCTATAATGCCAACTACAAAAAGCCTAGATTTCAATGATTTCTTGTTCTTCCATACCTTTGGTGTCCCTTCCATTATTTGTGGAACCAGTCCAAGACTTCATAGTCTATCTACCATTTGGTAACAGAGCTGCATATAGTCAATAATCATAACTTTCATTGTCATCTTACTAGCCCCCAATGGATTGAAAAATCCCACTACATGTTGCATCTTGGGTAGCTCATTCCACCCATGCATTCTAAAAATGATGTTTGACCCTTTAATTTCTCTCTTCCATGAAGCTAAAAACTGCAGGTAAGGGCACTCTATGAATTAGTATTGTGTACAATAGAATTAAGTAGTCTATATACACTCATTAGCCTTGTGTGCTTAAATCTCTCTTTGCAGAGCTCAATATCCTTTGAAGTTTCTTCCATTTGTAGATCATTTTATAGTACAGTTCTTGTTGGCTTGATGTTTTCCACTGTATAGTTCATTGATAAGCATATGCGCTCTTCTGATTTTGGCCATTCACTATCCTGCATCATGCCTCTTGCTTGCTTATCACTTGCTTAAAGAAAGCATGAGATGTCCTCATCATTGCATAGTTTCTTTGCATGTGTTCCTCCACTTTTCAACACCATAGAGGACTATCATACTAATGGTCCTCCCTTAGATCCTTACTAGCCTTTAGCTGCGAAGCACTCAAATAAGGAAAGAACTAAAAGCTCATATAGTGTCCTTTTAAATTATCAAGATAACTATCCTCAACATTCTCAATGCTCTTGTCAGTGATGACCATGATGATAGAATTTTTATGTGCTAAACACTGTGCTTTTGACTACTTTCTTAGGGTGAGTGTGATGCATGTTTACCTCTTCAACTCTTAACAGGCCTGTAGATCACTGCTTTTATTCATAGTCTACCTCATTTGTAGATGAATGATGAGTATTGTGAAATGCATTGTTGCTCTTTCATTGTTCAATGATGTTGGGACTGGCATTCATAAATGTTGCATCTAAAGTAATAAAATGAAAGAACGTACCTTTTTGAGATATAACTTGTAGCTTATAACTGAACCTCCTCACTGCCCCTTTGATCTCGACTCCATGTTACCACTTGCAAACACTTCTCTTGGATTTCTATCATGTGACTTCTTTTGTTCACCTACCATACCACTATAAGCTTCTTACTATTATAATGTAACAATGAATAGGACAAAGAATGCAAGAAAACAAGACTGCCATGTTGTAATGAGACCTTTTCTCTTTTCTACTATATATGACTATCCTTGTTCATGCCACTATGACACCTTTGTTTCATTGAATTTTCCTACTAGGCTGTCATCAAACCCTTGACAATATTGTTGTATGCGCTGCTCATATTTCATGAAGCCTTCATCATAAAAGTCAGTATCACTGTCAAATGGTTGTAGATGATCCCTGTCCTCTGGAAGAGGCAAGAATGGCTCAACACTACTAGCCCTTTTGGAAGACATAGTACTAGAGGAACACATTTTGAGGCTTCAGATAGAAGCAGCTTGAACCCCTCACTCCTTTTGCTCCATAATCACAAAAGGAATGACTTAAATATGAAAATACAACCCTGCAGCCTCAATGGAAGACCCTGGCACGAATAGAACAACATCCCTTGTGAATAGTCAAGTCACATGTGTAGCAGAAATACCAATGTTGCTCCATTAAATTGCTCTCACTAGATGTGAATGTGCAAACCTTTGAAGCAAGTGACGATAATCAGAGTATGTTCATATGATTGTGATGTATTTGATAATGCTTTGAACCTACTTTAGGACCTCCTATCATGATGCTCTCAACTGTAGTTTGCAATCCCTTTTCCTTTGTATTCATTCTCTTTATTGTTACAATGCCTTTTGCTAAGGTGTTGTCCTATTCACTTGTATCATAAACTTGGCCAATGGTGACAATATTTCATGTCCATTAAAAGTCACACTTTGTAAGTTGTGAAACTTGACTACTTCTCCATTTCCATCAATAAAGTTATTGTCAACTACATATCACTTGTGGAGGTAACCCTTGCATCTGAGCAATTTCAAGAAATGTAGATGAAAATTGATCATTATGTGACACCGAACAAGGCAATTGAAAAGTTTTACTACCTTTCTTTTCTTTTCATATGTAATGTAATCTCTTGTGATTGATGCAGAGCTAGGAGGATTCAAAACACATCACACAAACCTTCAATAATAATCCAAAACAATTTTTGTATAACACATGCTATTTGGCATTGTATATCACATTGGAAACATAACTATGGCAGCCCACAATTTATTGCCATGAACAATCATTAATAACTTCTACAAAACAAATAATGAATCCAATCCCTCTGGTGAGATTGAAGAAAACATAGTTATATACTCTTCCTCAAATTATTATGAAGATCCAATGGTGGAAATGAAAGTTATTATGTTTTTCCCAAAACTGCAAACCCTAGGTAGGGTTCAGACCTTCCCTCACAAAAATGGTCATAACTCATTCAAATCTTAATGAAATTTGATGAGACTTGAAGAAAATGAAAGTAGATTCACATAGTAAAAAAATATATTTGGTTTCAAATCCAAAATATAGACTTCATATTCCATACCATCACATTTTTCAGACTGTAAATTCTGCACAATATTGTTAGAATAGGCAGTCTCACCAAAATAATCATATCTTCCACAAAACTTGATGAAATTCAATGAGACAAAAATAATTGGAAACTAGAAATAGAGATCTTTCCATCAATATATGATACTCTATAATTTGAATCCATACCAGGCCGTAAAAATTATAACTTCAATCTGGTAACAATGTAAAAATCAGAAAATGCATACCAAACTTGAGGTTGCCATTCATTTAACTTCAAAAATAATGTCTCCAACCCCCAATTCGAGTTTTGGAGGGTTTATTTATACATTTTCAACCCAAACCAACTATTTTCAACCACCTTTTGATTAGTGTGTTGACAAAACACCTTAATGACATTTCATCTACCTAATTTTGCACTTTTGACAATTTTTACAATATATGAGAAATAAACATCCTAGGACCTATAACACCACAAAGGTGGCCTCTTGGGCTTATTAAAATCTCAAAACATAAAAATGGAACAAATTAATCAGTATGGCCTCATGGAGGCATGTGATCAAATAGGTTCTTCTGCACCAAACTCCCAAGGGCAAAAGAATTCAAGCCCCTTTGAATTATCTTCTTCCTAGTCTTCCAGTTACTTTGCACCTTGTCCTTTATATTTTCAATCAGATTTTGTCTTTTCTTCCTTTTGTTCTTCTTATGCCTTCTTCTATCAAGCATCCCTACAACTTGGAAGTCCCAAAACTCTATCATATCATCAAACACTTCACTTTGTCCTTCATAACCTGCACATACATAATCCAAAGAAAAATTAGAAACAAAATATAGAGACCTTGAGGTCTCCTCCTTGTCTTCTTGTACTTCAAATTCCTCTTCACCCATAACCAACTTATCTAATCTGGAAACCAATTCACTTGAAACCTCAATGTCCTTGTTTTCTTCTACCTTGATGAGTTCCTCTTCCTCTTGTGTGACTTTTCCAACAACCTTACTATTCCATTCTTCTTCAATGGCTAAATATTGTGCCCATAAATCTTCTTCATCTTTGACTGAATTTGCTGCCTTCTTTTGTTTTCTTTGTTTCTTCATAATCTTCTTTATAGGCCAAACCATCTTCCTTTTCAATTTCAAATTCCAACTTGTGTCTTGTTTCATCATTTTTTCCATCTTCATCATGGATTCTTGGAACTCTTCTTCAAGTCTTTTCAATTCTCCCTTCAACTCAGCAATCTCTTTGTCCATCTTCTCTTGCCTTATCCTTTTCTTTCTTTCCTTCTTTCTAAACTCTTTTTCCTCTCTTTCCTTCTTTCTTGAATCCTCAGCCTGCAAATATCTTTCCAATCTTCTCAACAAATCCATCTCCACAAGCAAGTCTCTCCTTGCTTCCACTTTACTTTGCCACACCTAGGCAATCAGGTTTCTTCCTCAACCTGCACAACACACAACCACAAACACCAACACAAAACCAAAAAACTTCACCAGCCCATATCTTTTCTAGGCTCTGATACCAATTTGATGCAGAGCTAGGAGGATTCACAACACATCACACAAACCTTCAATAATAATCCAAAACAATTTTTGTATAACACATGCTATTTGGCATTGTATATCACATTGGAAACATAACTATGGCAGCCCACAATTTATTGCCATGAACAGTCATTAATAACTTCTACAAAAAAAATAATGAAGCCAATCCCTCTGGTGAGATTGAAGAAAACATAGCTATATACTCTTCCTCAAATTATTATGAAGATCCAATGGTGGAAATGAAAGTTATTATGTTTTTCCCAAACTGAAAACCCTAGGTAGGGTTCAGACCTGCCCTCACAAAAATGGTCATAACTCATTCAAATCTTAATGAAATTTGATGAGACTTGAAGAAAATGAAAGTAGATTCACATAGTAAAAAAATATATTTGGTTTCAAATCCAAAATATAGACTTCATATTCCATACCATCACACTTTTCAGACTGTAAATTCTGCACAATATTGTTAGAATAGGCAGTCTCAACAAAATAATCATATCTTCCACAAAACTTGATGAAATTCAATGAGACAAAAATAATTGGAAACTAGAAACAGAGATATTTCCATCAATATATGATACTCTATAATTTGAATCCATACCAGGCTGTAAAAATCATAACTTCAATCTGGTAACAATGTAAAAATCAGAAAATGCATACCAAACTTGAGGTTGCCATTCATTTAACTTCAAAAATAATGTCTCCAACCCCCAATTCGAGTTTTGGAGGGTTTATTTATACATTTTCAACCCAAACCAACTATTTGCAACCACCTTTTGATTAGTGTGTTGACAAAACACCTTAATGACATTTCATCTACCTAATTTTGCACTTTTGACAATTTTTACAATATATGAGAAATAAACAACATCCTAGGACCTATAACACCACAAAGGTGGCCTCTTGGGCTTATTAAAATCTCAAAACATAAAAATGGAACAAATTACTCAGTATGGCCTCATGGAGGCATGTGATCAAATAGGTGCTCCTACACCAGTGACCATTCCTTGTTTTCCTTCTAGTAAAGTCAAAAGACATTGTGTCATGTCCTGCATGACATGAGAATACATGTTGCCCCAACTTGAATCTTCTATCTGATTCCACCACATTTGTTTCCTTTTTGATCATGTGTAATTACATAAATGTTTCCCCACTTTGATCCTAGTGGGAAGACACATGTCCCCTATGTCGGTGACCTAAAATCTCACTATCCTATGTGATGTGTGGTTGTCCAATAGGGTCAAGGTGGGAGGGACCTGACAACACTCTAGATTACTCTCTCATTATTTAAGAGATTCATAATTGAACTTGATGCATCTTTTGAATCTGATAATGAAAGTTGATCAACTGGTGTGATTCCATGTTGATTTAATGCATTAATAATAGGAAAATATTTGAACAATTTTCTCAATTTCCTTTTTCTTTCAAAGCATGCCAAGCTCTACCTTCATGGGAGCCACATTTGCCCCACATGTTGTATTTAACTGAATCAGAATAGTAATTAGACTTGTCCTAAATCTACACATGAAGCAAACAGTTAGAAAATAAATGCATATTTTGGATGTGTTTGATGACTTCACTATTTTCTAGGACATCCAAGGTTTGCATGCTTATTTAATGCACTTATGGATCAGTTTATACATGCATAGGTAGGTGTGTATGTAAGGATTGAGATCTTTCATTGCTTAGAGCCTCGCTCTAATATCATTGTTTATCTAGATGTAGGAGCTAGGAGCACTATGAAGTTGGGGAGGAAACAATCAGCTTGGGGCAGTAGCAGTAGGGCAAGAGGGATACTTTGTAACTAGTCAGTCTTAGGAAATGATTGCTCTCCATTCTTATATGCACATTATTTGTTTTTTACTTATTCATGTATAAATTTTTTCATATTTCCATTGAATAAGTAAAGTTATTCCCTTGGCTTGTGAGGGACATGTACACTTCAAGATTATCAATAAAAGATTACAATTGTATATCTATGATTATCTTTTCTCATTTGTTGTAATTGCAACATTAGAATGAAAAAATTTAATCTGTTTCATTTGACAATCTTTTTCCATGCATATTAAACCTAGCAGATTTCTAGTTTATCTTTTAAATGTTTGAACAAACAACACAAAAGAATAAACACTAAACCTGATTTCAGCTGAAAGCTAAAAATCAGGTAACAATACCAACCTCCCATTAGTGAATTAAAACATCCCCATTAATCGTTGGTCAGAAGCGTCACCATAAAATGGGTTTAATTGCCTCCTCAAACACAGAGTGAAGTTGGCCTACATTTGAAAACTATTGTAGCTACACCGCCACCACCATCACTCTTTCAAAAATTTTGTGTGCCTTCTTCTTCATGCCTGACTCTATTATTAACTTTTCTAATTGAGGGTTGAGAGGTAATAATTTTCCAAATTCCTCACATATCAATATTAATTACCCATCAATTATCCAATCATGTCCACTAACTCAAATCTTCCCACAATCTTTACTTCATAAATGCATCGTCCTTGCCACCTTTCTTATCTTAATTCACCAAATTCAAGGTTTTGGTGCTTTTCCTAACCTTAGTTGTAATTCTTTGTTGGTCATCTTTGTACTTGGTGGGTCGAAGGTTTCAAAAACTTTGAAACTTCAAACTTTAGGTCTAAGGTTCTAAGTTTCAGTGACCACGCGACATTATGGACCACGACCATTCGATGAATTTTCAATGGACGACTATAGTTGCATTATGGAAGTATATCTCTCAAGCACTAGATTTGCAAATTGAAACCTCTGGAATTACACTAGACCTGTTAGATGTGGACACGTGGGGAGATCAAGGATCATCATCATGATAATGAACCCGATGGGTTGGATTTTGGCGATGAGTGATAGAAGAACTTAAGTGGCAGAAATATGCATGTGCAAAAAGTTTGTTTTAAAAGAGGGACTACCTAGGAAGAATGTAGGACCAAGGCTTGAAAACTTAAGAATGTTGTACACAAAGGATGTAAAGGAAAATCAATATAACCATGACCATTCGATGAATTTTTTATGGATGGTTGTAGTTGCATTCCAGAAGTAAATCTATGAAGTAGTAGAATTGGAAATTGAAACCTTTGAAATAGCACTAGAACTGTTAGATACAAATACGTGGTGAGATCAAGGCTCATTTATCTCTTTTCAACGCCTTGATGTATTACATTTCATTTAATTAAAATTTTCAATATTTTGAACATCCAAAGTGATTGATTGGAAATCTCATAGCTTTAAAGAAACAAGATTTGTAATGATTCCATATCATTTGAGTGGCATTGGTAGTGGTGACTAGAGTTTGGTGATTTCGACAGCTTGTCAGATTGAGGACAGTTTGCATGTAGGAAAACGTCAATAAAATTAAACATTTTCATTGTACATGTAAGGCTTAAGATACACAAATCAACTAAGTTGGTTTTCTGGTTTGTGTGAATCAGGCTAGTAGCAGCATTGGTGGTCCATAAATAGGGTTAGTGATAGTGGATAGTATCATAAGGGCTTTCATTTTTTTGGGTTAATAAGGATTCTGGAAGAAGATGTGGTATTATTGGGGATACTCTAAATTCTCTCACCTTCAGTTATGTAGTTACAGAGTAAAAGACCAATTTCTTTCAAGTTTAGAATGGGAGGAATTGGAAAGAAGTTGATTTGTTTCACCTAACTTCTCAGATAGGTTTTGAACCAAGATGAGGAGCTCTGATGGACATAAGTGCTATCCCAATGCATGGAGGTTGTAGGTAGAAGATAGGATCAATTTTACTACCCCTCATCTTTTGCATGACTCTGGTTCTCAAAGGGGATAAGCACATTTTGTATCTTCATAGCTCCCATTTCCCCAACATTTTTGGCTAGGCGAGTTCCTTGCATTTATTTTCAGTGCCACATTTGTACTACATTCTCACCAATAGAAGCTTTGGAATAATGCATTTATTTTTAGTGTCACATTTGTATTACGTTGTCACCGACAAAACCTTGGAAATTGGAATATAATCCATTTTCATGAGCAACAACTTGGAATAAATTATGTCTATGTTATTTATACAAAATAGGAGCTTGCCTACTCTACAGCTAATCATCTTTAAAAAGATATTTAATAATATGACATTGTAATTCAGTTGTAATAAAATAAATGGTTGTGCTCTATTAATCTTTGTTATAAATTTACAATAAAGAGTTATTTTATGAGTTTAGTTTCTATGAATCTATTCAAATCAGTTTTTTTTTCCTTTGAGAAATATCTAGACATCAATCAAATTAAACATTTAAATAAATGTAAGGCTTAAGTTACATGAATCGATTAAAATTTAAGTTGGTTTTTTGGTTTGTGTGAATCATGATTATGAATCATGATTATACCTAACCTCACATGTGACACGTGTGAGGTGTACATGGGGACCAGGCTGGTAGTGGCACTATTAGCAACACTGTTGGCCCATAAATAAGGATAGTGAGCACAACTAAAAATTGAAATCATTCGTTAAAGGCTAAAGGCTTTACTATTGAGTACAATGTTTGAATTGTCATAAGGGTTTTCATTTTGTAGGGTTAATAAGGAATAGGATTCAAGAAGAAGATGATGTGGCATTATTGGGGATACTCTAAATTCTCCTACCTACAATTATGTAGTTACAAAGTAAAAGACCAATTTCCTTCAAGTTCAGAATGAGTAGAATTGGAAAGAAGTTGACTTGGTTCACCTAACTTTTCAGATAGGTTTAGATCCAGGATGCGGAGGTCTGATGGAGATAAGTGCTCTCCTAGTGCATGCAAGCTACAAGTAGAAGATGGGAGCAATTTTACAACCCCTCCCAATTTTTTCAAAGGGGAGAAGTACATTTTGTATCTTCATAGCTCCATTTCCCTAGTTTGATTAGCCCACCTTTCCCCATGCATTTATTTTCAAACACCATGGCTAATCCCAGAAGTCCCATGCATTTATATTCAAAGCGTATGGTTGACCTGACAAGTCTCATTTATTTTTAGACACATATGTATTACATTTATGTTTTCACTAGCAGTTTAGCAAAAGCTTGACGCTTGCACTTACATTTGTATTTGTACTATGTAATAATGTGACATTGTAACTGTTAGTGATCCAAAGTTGCACCCTAATTCCAAGCTATGAAAGAACATAGTAGGTTTGGATGTAACATGCAACTGCTTTTAGGTTGTGGGTGTTCTATTCGAAAGAAGACCTCCAGATTATGGGTTGACCTCCTTTTATTATGCCACCTAACTACTGATTTATGAGCTAAAGAGTAAGAAATGCATAAAACATGAACATTAACTGAAACTACCTAAGGTAATACACCAAAAACCAACTAAGAGTTGATAACAACCTATCACATTCAAAACAATATCAATAAACTTGGTTTACACAACTCATTTTCAAATGTAGTTCACATAAGTAATTTGTAAGGAGATCTCTAAATAGGGATTTTAGAAGGAAAAAAAAAGGTTTCACAACTAACAACACTATTAACCAACACACCTTATAACTTGTTACCATGCATTATCTATTAAACAAATGCCTAAACATGAGACAAGTTTGCAAGGAAAGATAAATTTCACAAAACAAACTAATCAATCACTAACAACATACTATGAAACATGAAATGAGAAGGTAAAATTCTCTATTTTATTGATTCAAAGTGCTTACTATATCACAAGTCCATCTGAGTTACAATACTGCTCCATGATGAAAAATAGCTCTAAAAAACAAAGCTATCATTCTGCTGGAAAGAAAGAACTAACTCAAAAATTCCAAAATGAAGTTACTTAAGCAAAAATATCACACAACTCTCATGCCTGCCCATCTAGAAGGTTCTAGTTGGATGAGGCACAAAATCCAAAAAAGAACCTTCTAAAATCACTCCAACAAGTCTCCAAAGTGTAAAAACTTCAAGCTTAGACCATAGTCATGCCAAAAGTGTGACAAAATAGCCTCCAAAATAGCACATGTCTCTCCAAAATACTCAAATGCACCACTCACACATTCTCCTCATGCATTCTACATGTTGTTCAAGCATCTCCAAATTCTCCACATGCCTCCAAACTGCTCCGACTCATGCTTTTTGTGTTTGCAAAACACAAGATTCAATAACACCTTATGACTTATACAATTCAACACATGCCTCTTTTCATTTTTCATTTTAAAATAACATTTAATTAAATGGCTTATAATTACACCATTTAATTAAATGTTTTACATTTGGAATAAAAATGCAAAGGAAAAAAGCTCAAACAATTGCTTTCTATGATTTGATCTCCAAATCATAAGGTTCAATTACACTCAATCTTGAAAATCAAGCCTCCCTATTTTTTTTTATATACAACACTTAGATAAGGTGATTTATCATAATATCGCCTAAATGAAAGTTCTTACATTTCATGCTTAATACAAAATAATGACACTTGACTCAAAATGTGCTTTGAAACAAAGAAAAACTCATAAGTCCATAAGAGGACACACCTAGAAACATACATAAGGCATGGGAATTAATCCTTCATTTGCAAAATTTAAAGAAAGGAAAAAATTCCTTTGAGCATCGGCCAAGAAAATTAGGGAAAGAAACCCTAAAACACAAAACTACCAAAACTCACAAAAGGCACCTCATTTTGTCGAGCCTTCAGGAAGCTCACCTTTCAGTCGCCATAGGGTTTCTTGTGTTGGAGGTTTGAGGCTATTTGATGAAGCTTATCTGCAAACTCTTGTAGAAACAAACATGCCAATCTATGGTAAGCCATTTACTGTGAAAACTTCAAGCTCTCTCCATTGATAAAGTGGTAAAAATATTTAAGCTTTTCCTTTGTATTCATGCTCTATTCTATAGAAAATAGGTACTATTGTAGAATCTTGAGCTCTACTTTCTCGAAAACCTCTATAAATATCATGAATTTTTTGTATTTTCCTGTGGCTTTTATGGCAAGGTCTTTTCAAAAATATTTGAAGATAATGGGGTTTTTCCTACCCACATGTAAGTAAAAAAAAATTTCACAACTTATGACCAAGCTTCTCATGGCCATTCTGAGACACCAAACCCGCACCATCATTTGCTTTCACAGCTGCAAAATCACTCCTTTTGATATGACTATGATTAAGAAAAAAAAAATTAAGGAAAACCTTTATAGAAGGCTCGGCCTTTGAAATTTTTAGCAGCTAGTTAGGGTTTTTTCATTATGGTGCGCTTTTCCATTATGGCCACGATCTTTCATATTCTACAAGTTCTTGGGTGCAAATCATGCTCTATCCTTGCTTATCCTTGTTTCCTTCTCTATTGCTCTTTGTATGTAAATACAAAGATTTCTCTATACTCCTACAACCATGATAACACTCTTATTGTAGGAATTCGAAGGCTTTCATTTTTTACATTTTGAATTTTCAATATTGTTCCATTAAAGCACTCATTTTGTTCATTGAGAAAATAGGAGTATCTTCCATAGGTGAAAATTAAATGCATGAACTCCATGTCCTCTCACAAATTGTGTGTCTAATTTATATCTTTTCTTAACATGAAAATATGCAATAGAAATGAAGAAAAAAATGTATCCCCATTTTTTGTTCTCTTAGATAACAGGATTGTAGCAGTGTATCATCCATCAAGCACAGTATTGTATATGGAATTCATTAAATCATGCTTGTAATTGATGAACAAAGAAACATTTTTAGAATCCTATATCACTGTTAGATGCTCATTTGACTGTACAATCTTGTCTTGTTGTACTTTGTATTGAATTTCATTTTATGGGAGAAAGATCTTTACCTTGGTAAGGGGTGAGAAGCCATGGTAATAAAGGATAACCCTTATCACCCAATACATACTCTCTTATTTGACTACCATCTTCCAACTCATGAACTTTGTTCATAGATGAGAATTCATTCTATTAATAGCTAAAACTTAACAACCTGATAGATGCTAGCTACTTTTGCTCGAAGTTGCTTGTGTGTGGACTGTCTTAAACAATCATCTCCAGTGTTTCAAATAGATTTTCAATGAAAAATAATAGGAAAGTATGTGCATATTTTTTTCTCATGATGAATGACAATCATTGTATTACTATGCACTGTGAAGTATGTTTCTTTAGCTCTGCTATTGCATAATCTTTTATAATGTCTGCTTTATCCTATTGAATTGTTGTCAATCATGCCAAGGGGTTGGGAGTATCTAAAGGACTTGTAGATGGTCTAGTAAGATGTATTTCTGAACATAAATGATCTGCATTGAATATCATAATAGAAATACTCTATCTACATGCTCCCTAAGAAATACAACCATCAAAATGTCCAAGAGAGATAACTTCACAGTCATTCACAATGGCCTGTGAAAATGGTTGCTCTGTAAGCTTCAAATTGTCTTTTGTCATTTTTAGTTCATCTTCTAGTTTCTTTAGTTGGTCAAGTTGTGCTTCAAGCTCTTAACACTGTCACATTATTCCTACATAGGAATGTGATTGTTGCTACCCCCATCAAGCTTGGTAGACATGTTTGATACACTGTCCTTGTTGTCCCACATATCACATGTTGCCACTTTCTATGAACTATCTTTTTATTTTGTGCTTGTGGAAACATAGTCCCTTCATATTTGAACCATAACATAATAGGCTATATTTTGAAAAGTAGCCATTATGCTTGCCATAACATGATGTTGCTCACAATTATGCTCTATGAAGATGCTAAATTGGATCTCACTGTCTCACTACCTTTTATTCTTGTTTAATATCCAGAAGATTTGTGATGACTTTTCTCACATCATTGTTTATTTCTGCACACTTTCATGATTGTACCATGATATGCTATTGTAATTGGTGGAAGATCAATATTGAACTTGAATAAAATTCTCTTTGTTGTCTTAGTAATGACTATATTTTATGGATGTCACAATATCACTACTATAACTATCATGAATGCATCTTATCCTACAGCCAAAACCTAAAAATCGCTCAGCATCTACTTTGAATCCTCATACCTCCATCTCTAAACTGCCACATAAGCACTTTTTAAAATTCCATGCAATATCTCTATATCAATAATATCATACCATGTGGACTAAAATTTGAAAGATGGTTGTCCCTTTCAAAAGATCAATTTCTCAATGGTGATTGCTTTATTTACTTTCCACTATCATCACACATAATACATGGCTTATAATATTTATGATTGTCCCTCTCATATCATGGTTCCATTGAATAAGTACTCCTCCTTCATGACAATGAGCTAATATTGTCATCTAGGCTTCGTATTGATATTTGGCTTCTCATGCTTGAATTTATAATATATATGTGATTTTTGCATCAAGCTTCTACTAAAAGCCCCTTCATTTTTGTGAATGTCTATCAACTCATTGTCATGGATGATAGGTACCTTTTAATGTAACCATCACATAGGAATGCCACTGGATGTTTGCATCTTTTATTTATGGACTTATACCCATACCCCTTTAAGAGAGAAAGGATGCATGTCAGGCTCAACCCTTGTGGGAGACACATTTTTTCCAACATGCTTTAATCAGATGAATCAAAACAATAGCATAATTTTTCTATACCTGCACATGAAGCAAACAAGTTAGAAAAGTAAATGCATATTTTGGATGTGCTTGATGACTTTGATGTTTTCTAGGACATCCAAGGTTTGCATGCTTGTTCAATGTGTTTGGAAATCAGTTTATACATGCATAGGTATATGTTCATGTAAGGTTAAATACTTTTCATTGCTTAGAGAATTTCTCTAACATCATTTCTATTGTCAAATGCAGGAACTAAAAGCAACATGGAGCTAGGAGGAACACAAACATCTTGGGGCAACAATAGTGCAAGACAACACACCCTGAACCAGTCATTCTTAGGAAATGACTGGTATCTCTCCTTATATGCACATTTACATTTGTTTACTTATTCATGTATATAATTTTCTTCAATTGCATTGAATAAGTTAAGTCTCACGGCTTGTGTGAGACAAATATGCACTTTTGAATCAATAAAGATTACTTTTCGAAAAGATTTGTGTAAATTTTTTCTATGCTATATGCATTTGTATGAATGCAATCTGCAATCTGATAATGTAATCTTTCTGAATTTGTATATGCACTTGGGATATAATATAACAGAAGTAAAATGTACCTTAAACTTCTAAAAACCACAAAAGCTCCACTTGATTGAGCTACTAGTGAAATTAGGTAATAGTAATTCAGTTGTAATAAAATAAATGGTTGTGCTATTAATTTGACATTGTAATTCCTTTTATTAAGTCCTTTGCAACGTTAAGTGTTACTGTGCTATTAATGGTTCTGCTATTAATGTGACATTGTAATTCATTTTATTAACTCCTTTGCAATGTCAAGTGTTACTGTGCTTAGTGCTATTAATGGTTGTGCTATTAATGTGACATTGTAATTCATTTTATAAAGGCCTTGATGTCAATCCAAGCGCATTAATGGTTAAAAATAAAAATAAAACTTTAAAGCACATGTTTATTATTTATATCATAAATTACTCAACCATTCAATGAATGTTTGATGTATGGTTGTAGACTCAAAATAAGGGAGCAAAGCAAGCTTAGTCACTAGTCCTCTGAGTTTCAAAACCATTTCGTAGAGTTCTAAATTTTCATAACTACTCAATTCCAGACTTGGTTCACTTTGTTGAGTAATTTAAGTTCATGCATATGTAACCTTTGAGTTATGGTGTGTGTATTTAGTCAGTGGGTCAAAGATTTTGAAAACTTTGAAACTTCAGACTTTGGTTCTAAGGTTCCAAGTTTCAACGACCACATGACATTATGGACTTATCTTTCCTTTCAAAGGCGTCGTCATCTGACATCTCATTGCATGCTATGTACGAACTAAACTTGAGTGGGTGGTAAAGTTTTACTCAGAAATTTAGCCTACATTCTTGTTCTTTACCAAGGCCAATACTTCTCAAGTGCAAACATTCTTTTTACTTAGACATTTAGCCTGCATTCTCGATATTTGCCAAGGCTAGTACTTCTCAAGTGCAAACATTTGTTCTTCTTCAATTTGTGCTCATGCAGAGTGAACATTGGGTTGGCGTAAGGGATATGATGCTCAGACCTTTTAAGTTAGACAAATTTTGGGCACTGGAGAGGGATGACAAGTCTGAGCTGCATATAAAACTCTTAGAAAGTAGGCTAGCTCATGCTAGAGGGTTTCCAGATGTTGTGTTGAGTGTGGACCTAATAAGTGCATGTGCGAGAAGGTACATTCCACAGACACGGGAAATTAAAGCCGTAGATGGGACTGTAATTACAAAAATTTCTCCTAAAGTTGTTTCCCGCATGCTGGGGATTCCAAAAAGGGAACCTATAGAAGACATGTTTGTTGCAGTGGTAGGAGAATTTTTCAAAGTGAATAAGGATTGGTGTAAGAACTCTATGGCTAAAACTTGGTTGAAGTCTGAAAGGAAAGGTAAGTTGCAACTGTCGAGTAAACTCAAAAGAGTGCATTTTAAGGAAAAATTGTAGATGCTATTGCTTTATTGCACCGTGTTGTTGGGAATGCACAAGTTGAGTTATTTGAGGATTGGATGTGCCAATTTATCTTGATAGTCTGTGATGAGAACATTTTCATTGACTAGGCTGAAGTTATTTGCTTCCATTTGAATGAGCAATTAATTAATTTCCATAAGACTGCTACTTTTTGTATGTGTTCTTTCCCAACATACATGGTAGGTAGTCAGAGTTCCTTTTGGCCTAGGTTGGAGACACAAGGAACCCCAACTTCTAATATGCCTCTGTATAAACACTTTTGTCAATTCACTAAACAATTTTGAATGGGTGATTTTAGTCGTGTTAATGATGCATTTTTAATGGAGGTCATGAGGAAGCTAGATGGAAATCCATAAATGCACCTTTCCCCTGAATTGATTTCTCTTGTATCAAAATTTGGGAGTTTTTATATCCAATTTGATAAGTTTTCCTATATGAGAATAGGGGGTTTTGAGAAAGCCCCATTTAAATTACCTCGGTATCCTGAAGATTTACTGATATTTCTGGAAGTTTGTCGACAAATGGCCATGGTTAATATTAAGTATACGAACATGGGGAAATGAGGGTATGTCTTCCCATTGGAGACCCCTTCTTTTATGTGCAAAACAAACCAAATGGCCAAGGGATCTAAAGGAATTCTAGAAAGGAATACAACCTCCAGAATTTGTCTATGAGAGCTAATTTTGACAATATGGGTTTTGTGAAGTAGAATCTCTATGGAGGGAGCTTATATCGGCATCACCCATCTATCAAAGATTTCTGGGAAGATTGTGTCGATGAGAATGAATTTTTGAGAAGAGATTATATGAGGCTAATGCTAAAACATATACAGGCTTTTAGTCTATCATTTCACATTCTTGAGAATGTAGTTGAGGATTCAACAATCATAGCTCCTGCATATGAAAAACTGCTTGATAAATCCCACCCTAGGGTTGATTGGAGCCAAAGTGAAATTTCATATATGAGGGTGCGCACTGCCCCAATGCTTAAAAAAACCTAGGACTGGTTGGATAGGAAATAGCAGAAAGTTGGTGGTCCTATTCAGGAGCCTAAGTCATCACAGAAGAATGAACAGGGGTCTACACAAGCATCTAGTGCAAGTATATCATTGGGGAAACCCTCTGTGAGGTCCTCTAGTGCAAATTCTCAGTCATGAGGTGATGGTGATAGGCCAAAAGAAATAGTCAAGTTGAAGAGCATATGTGAACAAGACAATGTGCTTTCTCCTACCCCTAAGAAGAAGACCAATCAAGAAAAACTTGTGGCTATAGATTCTAAAGCTATCTTTAAACAAATCATTGAAGATAATATCTTTCCTCCTCTATCTAAATTTCCCTCTTCTCAACCTAATAACCCACCTTTGACTCCTAGCACTCCTAAAGAGACTATTAGTGGAAATTTGAAGATTTTGGTCTGGTAGTAGCCTCCCCAGGATGGCTGAAAAAAGCAATGGAGAAGAAGAGAAAGCATATTCCTACAATGATAGTTGGAGTGGATATGATTTCAAAGTTACTTCAAAGCTCTTCAAAACCTAAGAAAGCTATAAGGATGTCAAGGATGGTGACTGATGCTACTTATGGAAATCAAATGTTAGAAATTACTAAGCCTATGAAAGATTTAAATGAAGATGAAATAATAGGGGTGGACTACAAAGTCACACATGTTGATATGGGGCCTCCAACACTGGAAGGTGATGTGTACCGCGCCAATTATTCAATCAATACCTTGATTAAAAGAGTGAAAGAACAGAGGAAAGAAATATAAAACTAGAATCTCAAGTCCCTGCATTGAGTAACTTTATTTCTTCCATGGTCACTCCTCCTACATCTGATGAAGCCTCAAGTTCTCAGGTAGAGGGCATTGATGTGCTCACCACAGAGCAAATCAAAAAGAATTTGAGCTATTCCAGAGCTGCTTGTGAGGGGATCAATAAAATATCTCAAGAGGGTATCTTCTTTCTGAATAAATCTTTGATCTTTTACACTCGAGTTGTTAACAAGAGGAAGGAGTTAGTAACAAAACTTCAATAGCTCAGAAAAGATCAAACTAGTCTCTATGTGCTCTCTCAAGAAATGAAAGAATTGAACTCTATAGATTCAAAGATATTAATTGGTGAGAAAATTGTGAATAATCCTAAGGAGCTAAACCCTTCCTAGTTCATTTCATTGGAATGGAAATTAAATATGTATGATAATTTGGTGAAGAAAATTAATAATACACTTGATCAATATTATGAAATGTTGGTGGAAATTAAAGAAGATTGTTGTATTCTAGAAGTGGAAATTAATAATGAGTTTGATGAAAACATTCTAGATATAAGAGAGATCTCTTTGAAGTTTAGAGAGATATTCAAAAAAGAAATAGTTGATCCTGCTACAGTGACATGGGAGTCCTTCTCGAAACTCAGTGGAATGGAGATCCACCTGAAGACTTATAAATGTGGAGAAGAGAAAATATCTCAGATGTTGGTTGATTCTAAAAATGCTTTGGGAAAATGGAGAACCAAGTTACAAATTACTATTACTACAACCCCAGGAAGCAAAAACATCATCACAATTGTCACCAAGTACCGAGAATATAGGAAAAGAGTAAAGGAACATGAGGCATTACTAAAGGAGGACACAAAAACATCACCGCAATTGTCACCAAGGACTGCTATTTATTTTTTAGTTTTTATGTTATTTTATTTAATTTGGCTCTCTTGATACTCAAAGACTTTTTATTTTACTTTCTAAAATGGTTGTCTTCAAGAAACCATTATCAAGACCAAAAAAACTCTGCTATTTTTATTGCTTTTTTGTTATTTCAATATAGAAAGACAATGGTGAAGTTCATGCATGCGTAATCTTTGAGTTATGGTGTGTACTGTGTGGATTTATTGTGCTTTTGTTGAGTAGTTTTCCAGTGGATTGTCTATTATTGGAATGATAGATTTTTGGTTAGTTTCATTGATGTGGAATGTTTATCTATGAATAAATATTTTATGGTGATGGATGTGTAAGGATTTCTCAGTATAATTTAGGTGATTTGGTAGTTTAAGCTTTTATTGTTTAAGTTGGGTGGATGCCTTTATAAATTATTTATGCTGAACTATTAGCTTCTATTCAAGGAATGGATTAATAATATTCCTTTCAGTTATTTATCAAAAATTGTGTGAATGGAAATGCAATAGGAATTTATAAGTAGTGTGATAAGTGTTGTTCTTTAAAAATGATGCAGAATCACATATAAAATTCAATATACAATGGAATACAATATAAAAAATTTGGCTTTTCCTAACCTTAGTTGCTAATCCTCAGAGTTTTATAACCTTGTCATGGAGTTGTAAATTTTCATAACTTCCTGATTCCCCGACTTCGTTGATGGTTCACTTTGTTGAGTTGCAAGTCTTTCTTGGTCATCTTTCTAGTCAGTGGGTCAGAGGTTTCAAAAACTTTGAAACTTCAGACTTTGGTTCTAAGGTTCACTTTATTGAAGCAAGAATGGAAAAGATAAAGAAAACTTATTATTATAACTAATAACACTATGAAGAAATGATCACTCACCTTTAAGTCTACGTTTTCGGCTTTTGCTGACTTTCGAATCGAGAAGTAGAACCCCAGAACCAAACAAAATGTGTAAGAATAAATGATACTTTCGATTGTATTTATATCAATCCATGATTCCATTTTTGGCGAATTTCGCAGGATTTTTAAATGGTATATTAAAAATTTGGCGAATCCCACATGCTTATACAACAATACATTTTAATTTTCAAGGTGAAATGTGTCCTCAAATGTAATTATTTTTTAATGTTATTGGCAAAATAGGTCCTCATAAGCAACTATTTATAAATTTTAATTGGCAAAATGGGTCTTCACAAGCAACTATTTATAAATTTTAATTGATGAAATGGGTTTTGTTTTAATAGTATTGACAAATATGCAGATGTTCTATTAAATGCTTTCGGGATTCCAGGCGAAAATATTAGTCAGTCCAATTGAAACGTGTAGTTTGACAATGGCGAATTTGTTGCTTAAATATGCCTCATAGAAAAACTCATTAGCAAATGGACATGCATTGGACCTATAGTTCGTAAAATCTGGGCGATTTGGACACCCTATTGGGTGGGAGAAATTCACCAATTTCGACTTGGCCAATTCCTAGAATTCACCAATTGGTGAAGATTCACCACTAAAGTTTTCCCTGATTTTTTCTACTAGGATATATTGGAAATGTAGCACAAAATCACCAAAAGAAATCTTTTATAATTTTTTTCATAGTGTAAAATGTTAGTGGAATTCACTTTGAGAGATATTTATACTCATAAATGGTTAATGAAATATTTTGTGATTATATTGAAGATACAAATTGAGCCATAAGGTAATAAATAAAATAATTCAAGAGCATGATATTTGAGTGATTGTTGGAAGAGAATAAATAATGTATAATCATCAAAGAAATTATCAATATGTAAGGAATAAAAGGTTTTGACATGTGTCATGGGATACCATTTGTGATCATAAAAGGGGAGGCATGGAGCGTTGAAGTTAAGAGGGAATGGATGAGAAATAATTTTATAAAAAATGTGATTATTGTGGATATCCATCATTATTTCTATTGAATTGGTTAGTAATATGTCTAGTTTCTATTATATCTATTGAAGGTGATTTAGAACATGTGATATACTTGGACTAGAGGGATACAATTTAAGCTCGATGAGATGAAGGATAAAAGGGAACTTGATGGTGTGAGGAAGAGAAAAATGTAAATAATAAGGTAGGATGTATAGGCATAAAGTTGGGTGGAATGAAGGATAAGAATGATGAGGTGTGTGAAGTAATAGAAAAGTATATGAGGATGTAGAAGAATGCATTATAGTAGTTACAAGAGATATATTGGTAGTCATAAGCACATGGGGTATGAATAAATATGGGTAGGGTGAGAAGTATGTAAGGGAGTAATGGTTCAATAGACAAGAAAATGGATGGATGGTATTTGGGATGCCATAGAGAAAGAAGGGACAAAAGACAAAACAAAGAGGTTAAAAATAGGCTAAACAGTGATAAAAGGAGCACTAGATAAAATATGACCAATAAATGATTTAATATAGGTATAATGAATAGAATTAGAAGTAGTGGTTTGAGGTAATAAATAGTAGATGATAGAGCATATGTAGGAACAATGTTTCCTATGTTTAATATCATTATAGTCTACTTGTATTGGTTAAGCTAAGCTTCCATAAATAATTAATCAATCCAAAAGAGTGAACGTTTAAAGCTATGTCCTACTTTAGGTTAACTTATCAACACAAATGAATTTTTAGTATTTTCAATCTTGTTCAAAGTGTCTATTAAATATATATTTAGCATCACTTTGGAGCCAATTTACGCAAAAAATAAAATTATGTAAAAAAATTGTTGTTCTCACAACTCCTACTCATGTAAATAATATTTAAAAAATCTTTAAAAAACTCTTTTGTAGCTATATAAATATATTTAAAAAAATAAAACTTCTTAACTTTTTACAATGTATTTCTATTTTCTAAAATTAGGCCATCAACAAAAATATAAGTTTGATTATCCTCAAGAAAAAATACTAAAGATTATTTAAAAATATGATGCACTAGAGGAGAGATTCCATGTCGAGATGATGTTGTTTTTCTATTTTAGATAAATAATTAAGAAAATAGTTGTGTTTCATTGAAATTATATTTTCAGTCCACACAATTTTTAGTTATTTATTTAATTATTTTTTATTGAAATAGAGAAAAATAATCCAAACACTAAAGTTTTAAGTTATTGATACAAAAAGTAATTTAGGGAAGAAAAAAAAATTATTATATAAAAATTTGTGTCCCACTTAACCTTTTTTAACATTTTATATGTAACTAAATTGTAGTGTCAAATTTACAAAAAGAAAATCCAAGTTTATATTTTTATTTAAAAAATAGAAACATAAAATATAACTTAAAAAATGCATTTCATTAGTTTACATCATTTCAAAATTCAAAACATATGTCACTTTCTAGTGATTCAAGTTAAAAAGTTAGATAAATGTTGGCCATTTCTTTTAATAAAAGTGGGACCTAAATTTAAAGTTTCACCCAAAAGGTATTAGATATACATTAAGGTTGATTGTATTCTTAATATTTTGTAGTTGAAATATTATCATGTGGTTTGGCTAGTCTAATTGGGCTTCCTAATCAAGTTATCAAAAATAGGGAAGAAGGTCATCATATCATTAACATAAGTAAAAGAAGAGGAAGGACTAACCATGGATGAGTTTTAACTAGAAATATGATGTCATATGGGCCTAATATGACAATGTATTACTCTATAGAAAGAGTGTATGGGGCGCTTCAACTAATTGTACTAGAAAAAATAATGAAAGAGAAGCTATTGTTAAAAAAATAAATATAAAATTATTATAACTTAGAGAAACAGAAAATATGTATGAATAAGAAATAAAAATTTCATCAAACGAAAGAACTTGAAAATTGATAAAATGGGAAAGTAGGTATGGTTCAAATTTTAGATTGTGATTAAGTAATAGTGTAAATCCAAGTAAAATATTGTAAAATAAAATTTTAACACTTACCACATAAAAGTGAGAGCTCAAAATAAAAATTGACAAGAGATAATAAATGATTGAACAATAAATAGAAACTAAAAAGTGCACATTTGGAAATTAAGATAAAAAAAGAAAAAGAGGGTTTAAACATACTTGGAAGGAGGAGTAATAGTTCTAGAAAAATCCGTGGAAGAATATATAGTTTCTTGGTTATTTTTAGAAGATTTTGAGCAAAAAACTAAGCTACTAGGTGTAGTGACTACCAAGAGATGATTTGTTTCTTCCATAGACATCTATTTGATATATTAGGGGTAGTTTAGTCTTATAGAAAGACCAAGACTTGCAACATTATAGAGGGATTCTTGAAATTCTACTTTATGTTCGTAAAGATGTACACCTATAAATTAGATTACGTAAAAGTGGAATAAACTAAATGTAAATTGATCTTATCCTTAAATGTATGGAAAGAGATAAAAACCATTATAAAAGGAAAGCCTTCAATTGATATGTTAGAGTGTAATAATGGGATAGGATCCTAAGTAGTTGTAAGAGGTTGTTAGAGTAATAAAAATATTGTTTGGGCCTTTAGAGACAAGATTTGCATGCATATAACTACCAAGGGGTGGCCTAGCTTAGTATCTCAAAAAATGGCTAAAAATTGACATAAATCTTAATTATAAGATTAACAACACAATTTTCTCTTGGAACTTTATGAGATTCTTCACATATTATTTTATATTTTACCTAAAAATACAAAATCTAGAGAAGGGTGTCTACAAAACAAAGTGCTTAAAAGGGAATCTACCTTGGTTAGCCTACTTGTGGGATTTCAAAATGAATTGAATTAATCACAAGATGAAAAATAGTCTAAGAAAAATCTATACTAAGAAATAAAATATATTCAAAGCATAGATATTGAAACCCTAATGCATTATAGAAATGATGAGGAAAAGAGACCGAGTAGTGTATGATGGGTAGAAAGAATGGTAAAAGGAGGTTAATATGATTGGGAAGAAGACTAAATAAGAGATGGAAAATATTGGTTTAAGGAAAAATAGGGAAGAGGGAAAACTAGGGTTTGTAGAGAGAAAGAGAGGGAGAGTGAAAAGAAGCATGATATTGAAACATAATTTATGGGAAATTAATGGAAAGGGGGAAGAGAGAGCTTAAGATGAGAGGACATATAAATTTAGTAGAAAATGGATAAAAATAGATATATCAACAAGAAGAATAATATTTTCTAATATTACAACATAGAAATTAGTCACTAGCAAGCTTGGAATAGTTGTGGAATTGTCAAAAGAGGCTCAAAAATATTTGTATACCTTGAGATGAAATATAAAACAATACTTAAATATTTGATGAATTGAAAAGTATTTTAACTCCTTTGTAATAAATTACTCTAAAATGTTGCTCAACATAAGAAAAAATTCCATTCATATGTTCAAATGAAGGAGTGAAGGCTTATTTATAAAATTTTGAATGTAAGTTAGGAAAATGTATATTTGAGCCTAAACTATCCTTATTTAGTGATCATGTCATTTAATTTTTGAGGTCTAAGGGTGCAAGAATTATAATAACACCCTTCCAATAGGAAGTGACTACCTCTCCCTTAGGGAGGCCTAATTTTTTATAAAAATATAAGGGAAATGGGGATCGTGTAAAAGGTGGTGCTTCCAAGTTAAATTGTCTTTGAAATGTTAGTTTCAAGGAGGGAGAATATCATTAAAATTTAATGATTTATTCAAATAATTAAAAGGATAAAATGTGATTGGAGAAAGGGGAAACACGTCAAGAGGAGATAGACAACACCCTAAACAAAGGAGAAAAAAATGATTAAGTAAAGGGGTAAGAGGTTCATTAGGACAAGATAGGAATGGATTAGAAGAGGGGAAAAGACTAGGATGGGGTCAAAAACAAAAAAAATGGGAAAAGAGATAAAATGAGTACAAAATTCAATAAAATGAATTATTAAATATGTAATTTTGATATTGCACCAAGACCTTTTTATAGTATGATGTATCCTTGATCTAATAGATCCTTGTAAATTCTAGAAGCTCATGAGTATGAAGATAATTCAAACATCCCTCAAATTTCCATCCCAAGATTAATGTAAATACTATATATTGGGAGACACTTGAATGTGTATAATAGAATCCTCATATATAATGCATATTAAGTTTAATTTTTTGTGTTAATTCCTCATACATAAATTTTGTAATTTAATAGTACACAAAAAATGGCATTGATGATGTGGAACCAAAACCTAGCAATGATGAAGCATAACCCTACGACCTATAATGGCATCGAGCTAGGCATTTCTTGTTGCACAAGAAATGGAGAAGGTAACTATGATGATGATGACAATGGTGGAGGAAAGTATGAAGAAGATGTGATGGAATTTTGTGGCAATGAGTGGTTCGAGGAGGAGGATGAAATGCTCCTCGACATTCTAATGGAATCCCATCTGAAATCCTAGAGATGTGTAAACAAATTGAAGGAAGAGTCAAATAAAAAATGGAGCAACTAGGGGGAGGTTGAAGAGGAGAGCTCTTTCATGGAGTTGTGGATGGAGTATTAGCATATGGTTCTTCAAGAGAGGTTAGATTCTACACCGCATATGGTGCAAAGGAAGGATTTACAAATGCCTATTAAATCTATGTACTTTCCAAGGGTCTAGCTCAGATGACCTTGGACATTCCCTTACATGGGGGTTTCTTTTACCCTCTCCTGTCTCAATGGATTTGAATGCAAAGGCTTCCACCTTTGGGAAGGATGTGATAGATAAGGAGCCCCTCTCTCCCACTTTGTGTGAGGGGTGTACCTTGGATGGGAATCTGGATGTTTCTCTAGCTTCAATGTTATCTAAAGGGCTGAGCATGGTTTATACACTTGTGAATTATGTTAGCTTTAGGTTTGGATTGAATGACCTTCATTTGTCCTCTCACATCCTTGTAGAGTTAGGTGTGATAACTTCCCCTATTGGGTTGGTTGTTGTTAAGAAGGGACCCCTCTCTTCTAATTTGAGTGAGGGGATTCCCTATGATGGGTCATTTGATGTTGTTTCTATCCAAGTTGAGGTGAAGGGGAAGGCCCCTATGAACTCTTGCCTCTTTCTTAAGATTCATAATGTTTTGGTGGAAAAAACCTATTGTTGATATCGAAAATTCTCTTATTAGGAGGTTCTCAAACCCTCATCCAAATATAGACTTTTTTCATAGCTGGGCTCTGAATAAATGGAATGCTTTTAGTCGGCTACAGGTGGCTACTATACCTAAATGATTTTTCTAAATTTCTCCTTCCAATAACTTGAGAAAAGTAAGGGTGTATTTTTGGGTGGGCCATGGCTCTTTGGAAAATCTAACCTCCTAAAAAGTTGGGCACCTAGTTTAGATGCTTCCAAGGAAAGATTTAGCTAGGCCCTTATTTGAGTAAGACTCCCAACACTTTCTTTAGAATTTTGGGATGAAGAAATCTTTTGTGGTATTGGTAATGGTCTTTGTTCTTTCTTAGCCTTAAACATGATCACGAAAGACAAGAAACACTTAGTTTATGCAAGATTGTGTATGAGTGTTGACGGGCCTAGATAATAGCTAATTTTCTTCCATTCAGATTTTATCTTTTAACATTTTAAGTTGCTAAGTTCACAAACAATCTTGAACCTTATACATCTTTTATGTCTTTCATGCATCTTAAACTAGACTTTAATATGTGGAAATATAATTATGATATGATGTTACTTGTATGTGTGAATGTACAGATATTCATGAGATTCAGTATGATTCTATGCTTGGTTCATGATTGTTAATGATTGTGTATGCTTTGGGAAGAAACTAAATTTTTGCAGCCAGAAGAGAAGTAACCCACAACAACTGGATTTCTATCCCACAACAAAAGGATCACAGGTAATTGCAGGGGAGAATCTAGAATGTTGAAAACATGATAGTTCTAGGAAGCAATGAAGGTGATCATTGAAATGGTCAACTGTGAGTCACTGAATCACCAAATAAGATGACAAGATGAAGAAGGATTCTACATTGATAAGGAAATCCATGATGTGATAGTTTTCAGGGAAGACCTCTATGTCAAACCATTAGGGTAGAGTTGTAGTTTCACTTCTCTTCTTCTATCTTTTTTAATTATAGTTTTCAATTGCAAAGACTAGTCCTCTCCTTATTCTTGAGGGAGAGTGGACATATGCATTTAAATTCTATTTTTAGTCCTTGTGTGAATAAAACTCTTCCAACGCATATATATTTGAATTGGTGGTTGAGGAGAAAATCTACTTTAGGATATAGTTGCGAGTTCTATTTTTCATTTCACTAGACAATAATTCATTGTTAGTTTTATGTTATTAAGTTGCAATGGATATGCACTTTTGAATGGGAAATATTTTGAAGATTCTTGTCATACTATAATAGTTTAGTTTCTATTCAACAAAGGAATTTTCAATTTACTATCATGATTGTTTGATCTAGTAGTGTATATTTGATTTCCCCTATGGGCACAACAACTCGAGCAAGGGTCACTCAAGGTACTATCAACCCACCTTGTTTTTTGTTATTAGACTAAATATTATATTGGAGCTATGTGTAGGATCATGATGGGCCAAAAAGTGGCGATATGATGGGTATGTGTAAGGTATGTGGCTGACAATTTTTTTTTACCCAAAATTGATGAAATGAAAAGAGTTTTTAAAGGAGATTCTCAGCTTTCCACCAATATAAATTATGCTTTACTTTGAATTTAATAAATAATTATTATTCATTTTCTATTTGAATTACAACTAAAGTCTTGATTGACAGGCTGATTGAAAAACATCTATAGCTTTCAAACGGTATCACATTTTTTGAGTCTGAAACATGTGTCACATTCTATACTTCACATACTATAAGATTAACCAAAAAAAATTGAATTTCATGAAGTTTTGACCAAGTTAAGTTGGTCAGACATACAAGTTTTTTATATTTTTTAAAAGTTGTAATAAAAAAATTCATAATTAATTTTTTTTTGGAAAAAAATTACAAAAAAATATGCATCACATCAAGACATGAGTCCTCTACTTATATCTAAAATCTTATAAACATATATTATCATTTTATTGTGGTTAGGGTGGCTAGACAGACACCTACTTCTTATTTTTTCCCTGAAATTTAAGTACTACTGCATTGAAATTTTAATTTTTTACCAAATAGATTTTTTTATTTTAAAAAAAATATAGGAGTTTAGAAACTACATTCAATGTTGCTATAGATTCTATTCTTACATATTTTTGAAATAATATAGATAACTTATTCAATTTTTTATGTCAAATTTCCTAACTTTGATTTTTCTGAATTTTTTGCCACTTAAGGGCCTATTTTTTCCATGATGATCCTGCACATACCCTATTATTGCAGTCATCTAAGAAAAACTTTCAATTTTATGCATGTAAATGATATCTTGTATCATGAATTGTGTTCTACAATGTTTCCATGTGTCATTCTCTAGAGAAGTTAAGAAGTCAAGCAATTAGGAGTTAGAATTAAAAGTGTTGGTTAATTGCAAAGTTTAGATTTAGTAAGAACTTAATAGTCATAGCATTAAGTTGAAGGTACCCATACAATAAGCAACATATTAAGTTGTTTCCCCTATTTTGTAGTTTAATGCTTTATTTTTCTTTTTTAGTCTTGACTATTTTTTATACTAGTGTAAACCACCTATACTCATTGATACATGCCATGTAGAGTCCATGAATGCACATACAGTGCTAGCATCATCAAAATCTTATGAAGCCAGGGCTACTTGATAATTAAATGAAACCTTTGTGAGGGTTCAATGAACTATTCAATTAGGAACCTATCCTTTGAGTTGTGTGTCCACTCATAAGCACCAAGTTGACTAAACATTAGAAAGGCCTTACATGTGTTGAAATTGGTAAGCTTCTACCAAATAAATTCAATATTTTTTCCAAGCTAGGTGTTTGAGAGGAGAGTATTCTCTTTGAGTCTTCCTCTTTGGTGTGCTCTTATTGCCTTAGAGTTGGTCACTTTTCCCTCTCTTGACAAGTCTTCAATTCCATGAAGAGTTGTTTTTTATGGGAAGGCTTGATCGAGTTTCTCTACTGTTAGTCCCACTGAAATTTTTTTGGGGTCCCTTACAAAGTAAAAGAAAGACTTGGTGAGCCCCTTGGTTAGGGAGTTGGATGTGGAAGATCTTGTCGATGTCCTAAGGGGAACCCTCCTCAAGGATAAAAGTATTCTATTTTTAGTTGATGAGATTGATTCTTCTAAGAATCTTAGATTGACCCATTTGGATCAAGCTTCCCTTATGAGCTCTTTGGTTAGACTTAGCTTCAAATCTCTTTTATTGGTGAGGCTTTCCTTTGTTCTTTTATTTAAGCCTCTCTCATATTTTGGCCCGTTCCTTTGTGTTTTTCTCCTAGATATTTGGTGGCTCATTGTTGGATGATTTTTTTTGTTGTACTGCATTAATTATGTTGTTTTTCATCATTTAGTAAGGGTTTTAGGCTCCCTTAAAAACCTATTTTTGCTACTTTGCATTTTTAGAAAAGTTTGATACTTTGGTGTTTGTTTGTGATCCATCTCTTCTCTTTCTACAAGATTCTAGGCCCTTTCAAAACCTTGCTTACCTTATCAAAAATATGGACACTATCTATAGGAAGTGGTGAGCCTTGGTAACAATGAAATTTATGCAACCATGATTCAATTTATTTATTCCAAATAGACTTTATTTCTTTGAAATACATTTATACTTGATGCTAAGAATACCACCTCTTATTGTATCTTTGATCTTCCTTCATTGGCTTTCCTTGACCTCCTCCATGTATAAACTAGGCATTGATTCCATTGAAGGATTTCCTTATTTATTGTTTTAAATGTAATTATTCTTTTTCATTGTGAGGGGTCTATATGTCTTGCTAATTTTGTTATTCCTTTAATCATATTGAAAATATAATAGGAAATAAAGTAATAAGATAATTTAATGAAAACATCAATGAGAGCTACTCTAATGACTTGAAGAAAAGAAAGAATCAAGTCATCAATCCTCTCATCCTTTGAATATTTCCTTGATAGTATTGCAAGGGTAGATGTCCGCCTCTACATTTCATGCATAAGAAAACCATGCATTTCTATGATGCACCTTCTTCACAAGATAATAGTTGCCTTTCTTTTCTTATTCAATTATTCCACAATTGAGAAAATAATACCCTATAGCTTTTGGAAGTTTGTGACATCAAGGAGATTTGTTCATGTGGGATGGAACATCCTTAATTCCCTTGCTCATCTAGAGAGAGGAAAATGATGTGTTGATTGCAACTTAACCACCCTAAAGAAGCTTAGCACCATCTTAATTTATGTAGGCCTTACAAGGGCCTCGATGAATTCTATTTTTTTCTTTAAACATCAACCAAGATATTGAGGTTTGAGTTCTTTCACTTAATTAATTTTAAAATCCTTTAGCCGTGCTCCTTAGTTGAATGTCTCTATTTTGATCATGATATGTGACATTTTTTTTAACCTAGCCCACCCATTAATGTGCACTTAGCTTTGGTAAATACAAAGACCTCTTAAACTATTTTAAAGTTCTTGATAATGGGTAAAATGAAAGAGTTGGGATAGGGACATAAATTAACTTTGTTTGGGGTAATCAAAGACTTGGGAATAGAAGGAAACTTGAAGTTCTAGTAACTTTCATTTCTATAAAGAAGAAAAACTTAAGGGATTAGACAAGTGGCTAGATATGTATTGATAACTACACAATTTTCATTTATTCAACATAATTATCTCACTTAATTCACTTCAAAATATAAGAAATAAATTTATTTTCAAATAAATCACAAATTAGATAACAAGAATAAAATAAATTAAAACATAAATAATTAGGGTACTTTAGTGCTACATGATAATATTAAAAGAAAATATTTTTTATTAGGTAAGTGCTTTTGATTAGAGCTATGGATCAAAAGAAGGTTTTGAAAGGGCCCCAAAAACTTGTACAATAGGAATGAGCAACAATCACAAGAGACTAAAACACAAAAACAAGAACCGGCAGCAAAAAGAGACAATGGACATCAAAGAAACTAGCATAAGAACTAGAGATGCTCCAAGAAAACAACAAAGCCTTAATTAAAGAACAATCCTAACACAATCATGGGGATTTAAAGCCAAACCTTGCCAAAAGATTATGAAGAGGATTCAAAGCTTGGTCCTCAGGGGCTAACCTATCCTTTTTCGAAGAGAAGCCAAGCTCAACCAACTAACACTTAGTCACAACTTTGGGCATTCTCTTGTTCTTAAGGGTAGAACCCCTCACTTCCCCCCACAAGGCCCAACATGAAAATATCTAAAACCTTTCTTTTTATTATTTATATTAGGTTTCTTTTTAACAACAGTTCAACACTCTTTCTCACTAATGGAAGGAATCATGGTGCCATTTTTATGAATGTGGTGATTCTCTTTCAGACCTTGGTAAAAATGGGAGAACTGGTACTTTTTAATTGTACAATTATCAATTCTCCTATAACATCATGCACGCATACGTAGGATAAATATTAATTTTATTTTTAAAAAATTATAATTAAGTATTGATTAATTACAATTATATTTAACACAATTGAAAGTTGATGACAATAGAAGAATAACAAATTTTTAAAATATTTTTTATTGAGTTAAATACCAATTCTAGTTATATATATATATATATATATATATATATATATATATATATATATATATTATATTATATTATTACAGCCATATTAAGCACAATTAGAGGTTGATAGGAGGATAAGAATGATAAGATTTGCAAATGAATTTTATTCTCCACTCAATAGAGGGCATGAAAAGGCCACGAGAAAGTGTACAAAGTGTATAAGACTGATTAAAATTTTATTTTTTAATAATGGAAGCAGCAGGAAAAGCAATTCCATCCCTCAAAGCAAACTTGAAAAAAACCATTGTTTAAATAAACAAGAAAATGACAGTTAAGAGGGAATTTTTGTTAAGAAAAAGGACAGAACATTTCAGTATTAGTTTGAGGTGCTCTTGACAAATCAGAGAATAATGTTTCGGTGTAGTGGAAGAGTTGTTGAAGTGAATGGAGTATACCCATTAAACCCAAACCAAACTCACTAAGAATGTGTATATATATATGAACTGAATAGCATGTTGGTCATCGTACAATATAAGTTTTTAGTATCATCATCATCTGCTGAAAATGGTCAATTACAGTACTGTTATGATCGGCAGCGTAGTTGGAAGGAACTTTTGTGTTTTTATGCTTATAATGGCAGCCAGTGCTGTGGGTCATCCTAATGGATTAAGCCCAGGTTTCTATCAACATTCTTGTCCAAATGCCTTGTCCATTGTCAAGTCTGTGATAGAGAAGGCTGTTGAAAAAGAGGCTCGAATGGCTGCTTCCTTACTTCGCCTCCATTTCCATGACTGCTTTGTTCAGGTACAAATGTGTTCTAACTGTTTTACATTTACATTTATATGCAAATATAACTGGTATATTGGAGCTTTAGGTATTTCAAATTGTTTCTTTTTGATAAAGATAAAAAAAGGAATTGAAAAGGATCCAGATCATTTTACAAAAGCAAAGTAAATAGAACGAGTACTATGAGTATGAGACTAACCAAAAACAAAACTGTCAAAACAGAACAAGTATCATGAGATATGAGACTAACCAGAAACAAAACTGCCGAAACAAGAAGAAATGAAAAAACAACAACAATGCAGCATAAGAAATGCCTTATTATTATCAGCCAGTTTTGGAGCCACTGACAGTCTGTCATTCCAAATTGTTTGTTATTTGAAACTTTAAATGTCCTAAATAACAAAAAACATGCATGTATGATTATTTGTTATTTGAAGGTTAGGATGTCTCAAAAGATCTGTTTAAGCTCTTCTTACAAATACTGTCAATTGGGTGTTGTGGTTCAAATATATCTTCTCTATAATGTGTTTGTGCATGACAGGGTTGTGATGGCTCGGTGTTGTTAGATGACACTCCAACATTCAGGGGAGAAAAGACAGCAGTACCCAATAACAATTCCATCAGAGGATTTGATGTGGTGGATCAAATTAAATCTGAGTTGGAAAAAGAATGCCCAGGAGTTGTGTCTTGTGCTGATATCCTTGCCATTGCAGCAAGGGACTCTGTTGTTTTGGTTGTACACATATTCTTACACTTTCAAATACTACCATTGATTGAATTACACTTGCATGCCACTAACTTCAATAGTTCATTTGATTGAATGGCTCTGTCAAGCTATTATATTAATGTGATTCTTTATTGTTCTGTCTGTTAATGGTGGAGAGAACAGAGTGGAGGGCCAGAGTGGAGTGTAATGCTAGGAAGAAGGGACTCAAGGAGTGCAAGTTTGAGTGGAGCCAATCAGAATATTCCTGCACCAAACTCAACTCTGCAGACTCTTATTACCAAATTCAAACTCCAAGGTCTTAACCAGTTAGACTTGGTTGCACTTTCAGGTGCTGAATTATACATTCACCTTTCTTTGAACATTACTCATTGGTTAATGATATCAAGTTTTCACAATCCATATTGTTTAATGTTGCAGCAGTTTTTGGATTAGATTGCATGAGAGTTTTTTGTATCAACGTTTCAGATCACACTCTGTGATTCATCACACTTTTCTCCTTGAACTCTTTCATCCTGATGATGGATCACAGAATGTGATCCGAAACATTGATGCAAAAAACTCACACAGAATCTAATCCAGATACTGATGCAACATTACTCATTGGATTCTGCTGTCTTTTGATACAAGAGAGGTTAAACATGAAATCTGATATATTCATGGCAGGTGGGCACACCATTGGTCACTCTCGATGCACAAGCTTCAGGCAAAGGCTTTATGGGAAACCAAATCTGATTATGGAGCAGAGTTATTCAACAGATTTGAAATCACAATGCCCAAGATCTGGAGGAGACAACATCTTGTCAATCTTAGATGTTGGTAGCCCCACTAAATTTGACAATCACTACTTTGAAAATTTGCAGAACTTCAAGGGGCTATTGATTTCTGATGAGGAGCTCTATGCAAAGCAAAAGAACACTCCAAATTTTTTGACTCGAGCAGTTGTAAGTGCATATGCTAAGAATGAGAAGATGTTCTTTGAACAATTTGCTAAATCGATGGTGAAGATGGGTAACATCAAGCCCTTGGTTGGGCACAAGGGAGAGGTTAGAAAGAATTGTGGTCGCATTAACTAAATATAAGGCTGGGCAGACAAATAAAATCAAAGTTCTCACTTTGGTTAATATCACCTCCTTGCATTAGAGGCTCTAAAAATCTATATTTCTACTAGAATATATATATATTAAATATTAATATATATAAAATACTTCGAGAGTTGTTCTTTTCTCAGGCGCCTATTTTCATATTTTTAATTTTATAACTATTTAGTTTAATGAAGTATAATTGAATGCTTGGATTCATTTGTCTCTCATCAAATAATTAGTATCTATGAATGAATGAAGCTATTTTAGTAAAAGTTGGTGATATAATTTGATTTTTAATTGTTTTTATTTGTATTTATTTTTAGAGTTAAGATAAGATAGTTTATCTATTGATTATTTTGGATTAGATTCATAATTGTCAAATAATTTAGATCACCTCCATAAATATGAAAATGGTTAATTTTATTTTCTTAAAATTTACTTAAAAATTTTAGAACTTCTTATATTTCAAAATAATTGAATTATAGACTAAAATATTATGTCTGTATATATATTGCAAAATAATTAAATTATAAACTAAAATATTATGTCTGTGTATGTGTATATAGAAAGCATTAAACTCAACAAAAATTCCTCCATTTCGATTCTCCTTTGATGCCTCATCTCACCTTCTTCACACAGCCTCTCTGCACCAAGATGGCTTTCACTGTCAAGCATTTCTTGCAGACTATTGACGGATCCATCATTTGTCTTGAACACTTACAACATCATAAAACTGCTATCAAGAATTAGTTTCCTAGTAGAAAACATTTACGGATACTATTTTCATTACTCAGTTCCTGCAAAAAGTTGGGACAGTCTCTTTTCTGGCAAATAAATCATGCCACAATACAATAGACTTTATTGACGGGCACTACATTACATTACATTATACAATCTTCCCACCCAAAACTCTCCACCGAGCCTGCAAACCCATTAAAACGGTTATCAAGAAAAGTAAAGCTATTTTCTGAAAAACAAACAGTAATCTGCAATTATAGGGTAACGCTGCTGAAAACATAACCGTTGCATACAAGACATGATGAATTAGAGAAACGTTATACAAAAATCTCCTGCTGCTGGCAAACCGCTGCTGAGAAATGGCCAGTAGAGAGGTAAACTGAAGATAAAATGCATGGAAAAATCGGTTACGGTGGAGAGAAATAGATGTCGAGTGGAGTAGTAACTGAAGATGTAATTCCTGACCGAACGTTAAAAGGGACACAGCTATTCCACACATCATCTTGTAACGTCAAACTAATCACCGCCAGCACTAACCATTGAACAGGCACGGGAAGGTCAAAATAAATGTAGCTCCAAAAAATGTACATGCTTTCACTGTAGACTCCGTGTAAATATGGTAATTGGTTTTTTTATTCACTAGGGTTATTATTATTTCTATGGTAATTTACGATTGTGGAGCACGAGTTAGGGGCCTCCCTCATATCGGGAGTACGAGGAGTCTCATATATTGTAAGCCATCTGTAGACCCAAAAACAGATTGTCTCATATCATGGACTATAAAAGGACCTTTCCTTTCATTTTTTACTACTTAAAATGTTATGCTTGTGGTTTTTAATTATTCATATTATGTTCTTAAATAGAGGCTATTGTGAAATGTTAAGTGATATGATTTGACATAATCATTCATTAAATTCTAATGGAGTTGATGTGTATTATAAAGATTAACTAAAAATTTTAATATCAAAATTAATCTAATAATATTATTAGTTTAAAAAAATTATATTAATAATTTGATATTTGATATTATTTAATAATAATATATTTAAATATCTATTTTTTTTTCTATATATTGCTATAACATTTGACAGAGTGACATAGTGACATTATGGGTGGTGATAGGGTGTGAACGGAGCCCAACAACTGTGGCAAATTTTGCAAAGATCCATTGGTGTGACACATATGTCTTGAAGGCGGACTGGCTCCCCTGATGAAGAGTCTAGTGGGCCATGACCCTAATTTGTCTTCGCAATTTGTTAACTCTTGGAAAGATCTTTGCGTGACTTTGGGCAGTATTTCCTTTGAAGTGAATGAGGAAGTGATAGCGCAGGCGACGGGGCTTTTGTGTTCTAGTATGAAGCACCCGAAGCATACAAAAGCCCAGGATAATGAAAGTATGAACACGTTTTTTGTGGGGAACAAGAAGTCGGTTCGTAACCAGTCGAGGTTTGAGAGAGAGGCTCTTTCACAGCCTTGGAACCATGTCTGCCTCGCCCTTATGAAGTATGTGACTCTAGAAGGTAGATACAAAACCTACTACTTCTACCATTTCCTCTTTTATATCACCTCTGGCATAAAATTATGTTAAGCTTTCATTTCTTCCTTCTAATAGATTTAGAGAGTTCTATTGGAAAATGCATTGAGGTTGCTGGCCTAAATCTTGATGATACTCCTCCCCTGTCTCTTCAAAAAGGCCTCATTTTGAGGCTCTACCACTTCCATCTTGCGTTATGCCCTCCCAAACCAATTTATGTTGTCCATATTGAGGAAATTGAGCCTCCCGCTATGACCAATATATCCTCGGCTGAGTCCAAAGGCCCCATCAGAAAAACCCATCCGGTCTCTGTTGATACGCATAAGCCTAACCCCATTGCTAAAAATCTTAAGGGGAATGCGGGTGTTGCCCATACCAGTGTTGCAGCTAGTCTCTATGAGCTCAAGTCGACCCCTTCCAAGACTGTTTGCAAGCCCATCCCGAAGAAGAAAGGTGAGGAAGTGAAGGGTTTGATGGAGCCTCCAACCAGGGACAACAGAGGTAAAAATGTGGTGGGAAAGGATTCTAAGGGGGACACGTTGGTTGCGGCTATGATGGTGACTGGTGGCGCTACCATCATCAGGAGATTTGGTAGGATGGCTAGGAATAACAAGAAAGTGCAGGTTAATGACTTAGATTCAAAAGAGGAGCGGTCTGACAACAAAGATTGCAGGGACGAGGAGGAGTTTGGGGATGAGGAGGAGTATGCTAGAGGGCTCCACTCCATTCCTATTATTAGCAAGGTGCAAAAGGAGAACTTAACTTCCCCGTTGGATGTGAAGCGTGCTAATACTGTGAAACTGTTGATTGTGGGGAGGAGCTCTATATGTTGCAGGAAAGAATGTAAAAGCTGGACAAAAATTTTTGTGGCTTGACCTATTTCACTGTCAAGCTAGTCTATTGTGTTACCAACACCCTATCAGCAGTTATGAAGGATGAAATGGACAAGAAGAATGCTGAAGATGGTCAGGAATGGGTTGGGGATGATGTTGTTAATCTCTTGTCTAAGAATTGGGAAAATACCATTTAGTCTGTTGTTGGTTTATTTTTTTGTCTGTCTGTTGTTGGTCCGATGTGTTTGTTTTTTGGCTTAGTCTTTTGATGTTTTTTGGTCTTGAACTTTATTGGTCCTTGTGGCTCTCTATGTAAGGGTACAACACCTTGTAAATGTTGCTTACCTTATCAAAAACATTTGACAAATTATAAGGTATAAAAGAAATTATTTTTTTAATCTAAAAAAATATTTTTAAAAAAAATTAAGATAAAAATTGAGTGTATTTTTTTTGTAATTTAATTCTTATTAGAAGTTAGTGAATTTTGTGAAGTAATTTTAAAAACATTATTGGACTAGAGTTTATTGTTCAAATTTACTAAACTGCCTTTTTAAAACGAATTATATGCCAAAAACTTAAGAAGGTACTTATTGTTTTATGATGAATAGTGCATATTCTACATTGAATTATATAGAAATAAAATATAATAATTTATACAAAAGATGAGAGGAATGGAGTCACATCTGAAAAATCAATGTAAAAATTTATAAATAAAAATAGCAGTTGCATGACTAGATGACTAGAACAATTTTTAATGGTACTAATATTTTCAATTTATGACTCATAATTCTTATAAATAAATTACTTAGGTATTCACCATATTTTCTCCTAGATTGATATGCATCCATGATATGCTATGATACGATGCAACAATTAACTCCAATTATGGGTTCTGAGGTGTACTATTCAAATCAAAATTATCACTATCTATAACAAAACGAAGTAAGATGGATATTAAATATGACATTTACCCAAAATTCATTAATTCCATATTAAGAGGCCACACCAAAGATATATTACTATTTTCAAATATCACATATTTCTTTCTAAGGGTAGTGACATCCAAAACCCACTATTGAATAGAGTAATAGTTCCATTACATGTTTACAAAGATGCATGGGGTTTGAATTCCAAGCCTTGTGATCTAAGCCATTATATGTAGTAATTTCTTGTATACCTCAATTTATTAGTGCTTGTGAAGCTTTAGATATCCTAATAAGGATAGGGGGATGGTTTTAAAAATATTTATAATTAATATATAGCTCATTTGTTCTCAATATCATTTATACTATTATATTTTTAAATAATGTTAATTTTTTAAAGAAAAATAAATCTAAAATCATAATGTTTAGATATTGATTAAATTAATTAAATTAAATATTATGATGAAATATTTAACTAAACAATAAAAATATCTTATATTAATTAACTTATAAATCAAGGTGACACATGTTCAAGAGTTTATGAGTTAGCTTCAAGAGAGGAGTTAACTCAATATTTAGTGAGATAGTGGTATCATTTAATTAGGTAGAGGTGATGCCTAATTTCCATTAATCAAGAATTGATGAGACAAATGTGACACTTTATTAACTCCAATCAATTAAGGCACTTGCAATAATTAGCTACATGTGAGAGAAATGAATTTTTTAAGTAAACTTAATAAATAAATAGTGTATTTTTATAATATTACACAAAAAACCCCATACATGTAACTTATAAAGGATAAGAAATGGTTTTACCCCTATTCAAAGACAAATATAAAGAGAGAGATGACTAGATAGCCTACCTCAAATGGATAGCCTCCCACTACAAATGGATGATACTAGATCATGAAGATCCCCTTTCATCGAACAACATATCTTCCCTTATGAAGAGACAAACATAGGTACATGTTGAAGGTATTCCCTCTCTATGAAATGATATGAGGGAAGAAACAAGATAAAAATAATTGGATAACACTTAAATCCCTCCATGCCTATGTTAAGATGTGTCAAGGTATAATTCTAGCTTAGATATCATGTATTTTTTGTAGGATGTGGCATCACAAAGGATTGTAGAGGAGAGGAGAGGATATGAAAATCTATAAATACCATCATTAAATCTAAAAGAGTATTGTGTAGCTAGAGGAGAGCTATCATCAAAGGGGAAATTCAAGTCCTCAATAGCGTCATCTAGATCCCAAGGGTGATTTGAAAACATATATATTCAATCACAAATGTTTGATAACTATGCATCTACTGAAGTGTGTCTAGTAGACATGAATGGTCCTGCTAAAAGAATAATTATGGACCTTTGGAGAAGTAAAACTAATATATATATATATAGGAGTGAATTTTCACCCCTTAAGCAAATTCCCCTTTCGGGTATGTGCAGGATCATCATGGAAAAACAACCCTTAAGTGGCAAAAAATTCAGAAAAATCAGAGTTAGGCAACTTGACGTAAAAATTTGAATAATTTATCTATATTATTTCAAAAATATTTAAGAATAAAATCTGTAGAAAATTGAATGTAGTTTCTAAACTACTAGGTTTATTTAAAAATAAATAAAAATTATTTGGTGAAAATTTGAAATTTCAATGCAGTAGTGCTTAAATTTCAGGGAAAAAATAAAAAGTAGGTGTGTGTCTGACCACCCTAACCACAATAAAATGATAATATTTTTTAATAAGATTTTAGATATAAGTAGAGGACTCATGTCTTGATGTGATGCATATTTTTTTATAATTTTTTTCAAGTAAATAATTAATTATGAATTTTTTATTACAACTTTTAAAAAATATAAAAACTCGTGTGTCTAACCATCTTAACTTGGTCAAAACTTCATGAAATTCATTTTTTTTTAATTCTATAGTATGTGAAGCATAGAATATGACGCATGTTTTGGATTAAAAAAATGTGATACCATTTGAAAGCTATAGATGTTTTTCAATCAGCCTATCAATCAGGACTTTAGTCAGAATTGAAATATAAAATGAATAATAATTATTTATTAAATTCAAAGTAAAGCATAATTTATATTGGTGGAAAGCTAAGAATCTCCTTTAAAAACCCTTTTCGTCTCATCAATTTTGGGTAAAAAAAGTCGTTAGCCACATGGGCCATCATATCACTTACATATCGCCACTTTTTGGCCCATCATGATCCTGCACATACCCTTTCACATACCCTCACCTTAGAAAATAAAATCCAAAGGAAAAATTCCACATCAGCCACCGACCTTCTATCCACTTGGCGTTTGTCCCATGCGTTAGTGAGAGAATATTTGTTAGGGATGAATGTGTGGTGCACAAATGTTTGCACGTCGCATTGTCATCCCTAACGGATTCCTATGTCTGAAGTTGGTAGAGGCTTTATACACCTAATTGGGTCTGAATTGTAATGTCCCTCTTCGACCAACTGACCCGAAAATACCTTATTTTTTCTCATCCCACCTTCAAAAAGATTCATTCTCACTTCATTTCACCCTCTACACATTCAATCACTCTTTTCATTCAGCATCTCCACTCTCTCAAGTAGCATTCCATCATTTCATTGTGAGCATTGTAGCATTTTTGAATCTCCATCAACTCCACATTGCAAG